>VWZV01004382.1:1096461-1379997 GCA_013397155.1 Irena cyanogastra
AATTCCTCATTCCTCTGAATTCATGGGATAGGACATGTGGGGGATAGAATTTCATAAAGCCCAAGGTCTAAAGCTCTTTGCTCTGTAGTCCAAAACTTAATCAGAAATGTAACTTCTACTGTGAGAAATCTGAATGCAAATGGTCTTTTCTGGCCATGTGCATTATTAGCTGGATGAAAATCTTTAAGATAAATTACTTGCTTAAAAATAAAAGATGTTTTGCACTCCCAAGGATGCAACTTAAGCTCGGCACAGCTTTTAGTGGTAAAAAAGAAAAAAAAAAGGAGATAAAGAAACTCAAAATATTTACCTTTTTTTGAAATGAAAAGTTTCTGTTTTCTTCTTGTGAAGCAGTGTTTAGAGACTACACTTAGCCACAGCAATTTTAGAAAAAAATCTAAGCAAAGAATATTTAATTTCAGATAAGGCCAATTTTTCACATTATTATTATTAAGCATTCAAAAACCAATACAAATGACAGACTTTTCCTGCACATCTCCAGTTATTATGACCTGCTTTTGTGCAAGTGCATTGTTGTGTTGCACGTTCATTCAGCACTCATCTCTCACAGCCTTTCCTCCTAACAAGCCCTTGTTCAACTCCTAACGAGCACATAAACAATTAGCACAAGCAGTAAAGCTCAGTAACACCTGAAATGTCTCCTGGCACCCCATATTAATTTAAAAGTAATAACAATGAGAATGTCAACACATCTTAAAAAGAAGTTATTGCTGCTTGCTATGTGCAGCAGTCTATGATTCATTGGTTGACACAAAGAAAATCTTTTGCTGAAACACTAAGCAGGTTATAAAACACCATTTGTGTGTTACTTTCACAGTGGCTTTCATCTGTCATTATAAAACCATCCAATTAGGACAACAAAAAGGAGGGCTATATTTTTTAAGTGCTGTTTCTTCCCAAATTAACTGCTTCATTTTGACATAGAACACTTTTGCCTTATAATTTTTCTGAAGCATTACGTTTGATTTTTATGTCAAAGAATTGCACAACATATTTTATTTTTGTTTTAAATGGGAGCTATGGGAAATCTGCCCTGATTTACTTGGAACTCCTAAGTTTGTGCTATGATAATACAGAATTTTCAAGTGAAGGCAGGATTTCAACCTCTATCAGCTACACCAGAAAATCACAAACAGAGCATGGTAGGTTCATTCCCCCTGCAATTCCAAGCAGTTTGAATTCAGCCTTTTTATGGGTTTCTATTAGACCAGTCATTATTTTATGGAATTTTATAAACTACCACAAGAAAGGAAATCTTGGTCTATAACTTTGAGGCAATCACCTGCTTTCACAGTAAAGTGCCTTTCACTTGTGCACTTACATCAGGCAGAATCTTGCTTTAGCTTTAGAAGGACAGAACGAGCAACAGTTCTCCAAATCTGCATCCAGCTTCTGGTTTGAATTATAAATGCCTTCTCTCAGTAAGCAGGTCAAGCTTTCTTCATCCCAGTGACAAACAGAGCAGCACTCAATCAACCACACTTTCTCATTCAGGAGTTGCTTTGTGCATTTCTGAGATGCCCATATGCTTGGGTATAATATTTGTTGTTTTGTTTCAAATTAATTAAAGAAATATTTTAGACCTTCTCATGTTTTTCTATCTCGTGCTTTTGCCAATTCTGTAAGGTTTTCCCCTTTATAGTGCTTCAGGACTAGCTATGAATAAACAAAGACCTCTCTCCAAGATTCCTTGGAGATGGTCTCCTACTATAAAGTATTTCTTGGGGCACTGAAAAAAACATGCATATTTAAAACACATAGCATGTCTAATGAGGTAAGGTGGGGTTTTGTTGCAGCCACATATTTTTGACAGGAACCTGCTCCTCACATCATAACAGTGGAGTTTTTTCCAGTGCTCTCACCATATTTTCTCCTTCTTATCTCAAATCACTACCTTAGTCATCAGAAACTAGAGAATAAAACTAAAAAGATCAGAAAATAAAGTCCAGAATGAGGATCACACATTCTTTTCACGTGAGAACAGTTACAGAGTCTATTTAAGCTAAGGTACACCATAGCAACAAAACATGCCAGAGCCAGATCAGTCTAAAATGGCACAGCACATCCTTGTACAGATCCCTGGACTTGATGCAGAAACATCCAAAACATTTGCAGCTCTTTTCTCTGCCTAACGTTTTGTTCTGCTCTTTGCACTTCAAAACTGTCCTAACCACCTGGTACTTGGTGTGAGACTGCCTGCTCTGGGAGAACACAGCTTAATTAGCCCCTACATGGTATTTATCCTGCTTATTTCTCTGCCAGTGAGGAAGTCAATCATCTGACAGAAATGTCCCAAAAGTGTTTCACTTTAAATTCTGATTTTGCCTCTTTCTTGCAGACACTTCAGAAAGAGTCTCTTGCCTGCACAAAGCTCTTCTGCTGTCAATCTTATTCACAGCATAAGAAGTGGTAAACTGGAGATTTATTGAGTTCTCTGTGGTGAAGAATTACATGCACACATTCTTTTGTTCTCTTTTACTTTTTTTTTATTCCTCATTACTGTTGTTGGGTCTACTGATTGTCCTGCAAGAGTGTTTATGCTTCAAAGTCAGAGGGTTTTTTGGCCAGCTGGTCCACAAGAGCTTTTTGAGGTAACACAGCAATGCTCTAATCCTCGGGAAGTTATGACAAGCTATATTTAAAGGATTTATGTGCCTGACTGATAACAAATTAATTAAAATCAAGCTAGCAGCAATATTCTTTGTGCCTTCACATAATGTCTGGCACTCTACTAATAAAAGAAAAAAAATTCTAAGAGAATAAAAGTTAAGTGTCAATACTGAATCCTCTGGGATTCAGGAACAGAAGGGTGAACTCTTTCACTAATATCAGTGGATTTCTTTCAGGGAATGAATTTGCAGTGTTTCTGGACCACAATGTTGCTCTCCTGTCAGGATATTATATAGATAAAATGGTAGAAGCTATCCTTTTTCCTTGCTCTAAAACTCTTTGAGCTATTTTTTTAAATATATTAGCTTTCTGTGTGATTTTCATTACTACTTCAAAACTAAAATTACCTAAAGAATTTACAATGTCACAGAAGAAGCCTTATGGAAATCTGTATGTTACAGTCCAACGCCCCATCTAAGAAGGTTCAGAATAAAGTACACATAAAAGGTTTGAGGCAGTGGAATAATTTCAAAACACTTTTCAGAGTCAAAAGCAATTTAAAATGTTTATAGCACCTTTATATTTTTGCTGTGAGTGCTCCAATTTGGATATCAGTCAAGCTGAATGCTCACGGCACATTGCAGGGCAAACTTAACTTATTTGCAAATACAACCATCAAAAAGGAAAATAAAAAGATAGGTCAGGAAGGCCAGCTGGGGGAGAATAACACCCCAAAAATAAAAACAGTTTTGGTTGCATAAAAGGCAGCAGAAGTCCTACAGTCAGCTATGGATATAGAGCTGAGACAAGAAAAATAAAAGTGAGAGTCTCTTGCCATGAAAATAAACAGAAAGAAATGAAGCTATAAAGTCTCAGCAGTAGCTGGATATTTAACTCCAGTCAGTAAAGTTCTCTTTCCAGAATGATTTCTCACATGCATGTGGCTGCACACACTTTTTTTCCCACATGGCAACATGGCTGTGGCCAAACTCTTTGAAGTGGGCGACTGGTTTAGTGCAGACTGCTAAGGAGAAAGGAGCTGTGTGCCACACCTGCTCCAAACCCACCTTCCCCTGCAGTCCAGCACAGGAATTAGAGCATATCCCAAGCCAGGCAGGAAGAGGAGGGCAAACCAAGCTGCTGCCTGCAAGGCTTTAATGCATTTATTCTCCCTGCCCATTTCCCAGCCCTACATCCACCCAAGTGCCCTGCTCTCCAATACCCTGACACTCTTAGCTGCTGTCAGCTTTGCTCTCCAGGCACACCTCCTCACCCTCCTACAGCTCCAGACAGTCAATTTTATTGAATCTCCATGCTAAATGGCCACCCAGCCCACTTTCCTGGTAGTTCTGCACAGCCAAAAATGCTCCTGCCCATTGGAACAGTTACTAATGTGCCTCACCAGTCATTCATTTGTGTTTATACCTTCAGGCCAATAACTAAGTGGTTTAATACATAGATTTACTTGCTTGGCTTAATTTAGCAAAAAAGCAGTCTCACTTGTGACCAGCAGCAACACTAAAGCTATGCTGGTCTGATCCACACAACAGTATCTTGGCAAAAATAAACCTCTTTTTCAGTGGTTTTTTTTTGTTGTTATTTTGTTTGTTTGTTTTTTGTGTTTTTTTTTTTTGTTCTTTTTGGGTTTGGGTTTGTATATGTGGGGGGTTTTTTGGTGTGTATGGTTTTGTGGGTTTTTTCCTTTGTTTTTCTTTTTGTTTTCGTTTTTTTTTAATTGTGGTTTTGTTTCTTTGGGTTTTTTGTTTGTTTGTTTTTAGGCAATATGCAACCCCTAATTAATACTATAAAGTTAAAAACCTCAAATGATACAGTACACAATCTACTTTATAAAGCCAGTTCAGACAACTAAACATAAAATAACATTAAAAATAATGAGACAACTTTAACTAACTGCAGCAATGGAAGATGGCACTGAGGACATTTTCTCTCATGCTGACTTCAGCATGGAGGTAACAATTCACCTGCTAGCCTGACCACGAGCACGTAGAGCCCTACCTCTGGGGGGCTTTCCCTGGGGAAAGTTTGATGAAAGCCACATTTAGAAAAACATTTTAGAATGTGAGCACGAAGGAGTAATAAAAGCAGCAAGAAAAACCAAGGCTCCAGAAGGGCTGTTTTCCTCTTGTAGCTCCTCAGCTGCCAGATCAGTTCTACTACAAAGCCTGGGCACAGAGCTCACACCTCACCTACAGCCCAGATGATGGAGCCCTATTTCCAGGACTTACACCAGGCTTCCTGCTGGCACCAGGGTGAGCCTCAGTCCCACCAGAAGCTGTACCCTCACAACCTGCACAGGAGATGTGCCTCACCTCCTCACTGAGCCAACACAACATTCCCAGACCTGGCTGGAAAACGATGGCAAAGCCACATGTCAACCTGGGGTGTATTTCTGTATTCTACAATTCGTTCCTGCGAGCCTGCTTGGTTACCTAAGAAACAGTCCCTGGGTGAAATTTGACTGATTATGTTGTCAGGTTGATTGTCACTGCCGTGGGTAGTGGCATGGGGTATGTGCACATGTGGGATGCACAAAAAATTAAAATAAACACTTGAAAATTTTAGTTCCTTTTTAGTAGTATTATGGAAAAAAAAAATGAGAACTGGGAGAAATCACACTTTTAAGAAGTTTATTAGGATCTGTATTATATTTTGAGGTTTACTTAGCCAAGGGAAAAAAAAAGAGAATAAGCCCTAATGCAGAAAAGAAGGGTATTTTTAGAAAAGCAATCTGTATTGGAAGGTTAATAACATAGTAACTTTACAAACTCTGCAAGATTGTAATAAGTACTGAACTTATTTTCAAATAACAGCAGTGCTCATTGCTTTCATTTATCATTGCCTTACACAAAATATTGAAGCATAACAGCCTTATTTAGTGAATTTCCAATGTTAAAATCTCTAAATGACTGATTATTTGGGCGCTGGAGATATGTGCAATTTTACTTGCAGCCCACATTATTTCGATTCAAAGAACTTGCTGAACAAAAAACAAATAGCTGGCTGAGAGATGAAAACCTTGTTGTTAACTACATGTAATACAGGTTTTCTATGACCACTCTTTTCTCTGTCATGTAAACAAAGAAGCAGTCACATCAAATAGAGCTAGTTCTGCAAATATGGTGCTGAGGAATATACAAAAGAGGAAAAAAAGAAAGAACATCACTTTAATTACCACAGACCTGATAAAACAGGATGTTATCAGGGTTCTGATAACATTGCAGAGATTGCTGAGAAGCATCCTTTCTGAAAGGTGCCAAAGTGGGGATGAATGTGGGCACCAGAGAACAGGTTTTGTCTGCAGCCGAGACACATTTTCCCTTCCTGTGATCTCCCAGCATTTCTTACAAACATAGTTTCACTCTCATTGTTGTGGTTCTAACTACAATGGGGGATTTGCTGGGCAGAGTTATGACATATAACTTTACATACACCTTTTCCTCCCGTGGTGTAAGACTGCTGCCACTGCACCTGAAATCTCAGAAAGGATGCTGACAGCAGCACATGCTTCTGTGATCAGTAATATTGACAAAATATGGCTTTGGGTGGAGAAGGAGGATTGTTTCCAAGCACTTCAGCATCAGCTTTCCTAGCATAAGTGCAGAATGTTTCAACCAAGGACAGAAGTGCACACAGTAAAACCAGAAATCTCTGGGGAACAAGTCACTGGTGCCTCTAGCAGTGGGGAAGAACAATCAGTCTTGTTCACTTGTCCTAAGCATGGCACACTTGCTCCTAAAATGCCCTTCTGGCTGGCAATTAGCAAGAGGTTCCTGGTGCAAGTCCCCACAAGGTCAGTTATTTTTTCTCTCATACAAAGCAATGTCAGAAGCAGTGTAGCTCAGTGGCTCGACAGCCCCACGCATCCTGCTCAGAGCTCTGCCCTGCTGCTCTCCAGCACCAGCTGGGGATCAAAATGCACAGGCAAACCTCAATGCATTTCCAGGTCTGCTGCACTGGAACAGAGAAGGGTCTTTGGGTTTTGATATTATGAAGACATTTTGCTTTTGGGAAGGTAAACAGACCATATGTTTGGAGAGATGACTGACTTCTGCAGGGATTTGAAAGAGCACACATCTATTTTGTTGATTATTTCTATAATGAGGATAGAGTGAATAAACACATTACCAAAAATCCAACGTACTGCAAGAGTGCTCCAAATGAGAGTGCAACTCTATGGTGTACAGCATTTATTGCTTGACAAGATGCATTAATGGACAAGCTACCTGAAAATAATCTTATTTTTCAAAATACATTAACGTCTCACCATTATTTCCTCCTACTCTGCAATACAATTTTTTGTCTGGTTTTTTTTTTTCAATTTGTCTCAGGGGAGATGGAGCTTGGGGAAGAAAGTTTTTAAAAAATGAACTAAAACCAAACCCTTCTAGTTGTTCAGTGAGCCTAGAGATTTGTACAGTCATCTGCAAAACAGGAGATAAACATAAGCTCACCCTCTATAAAGAAGGAGAATAAACCTGGTTTCATGTCTCCATCTTGCAGGAGGCTTCAGAGTTTGAGGCTACAGGATTGGCCTTGGGTTTCTCCTGTGTAATGCCAGGAGCTGGACTCTAAGATCCCTGTGGCTCCCTTCCCACTCAGGTTCTTCTATAATTGTATTAAATTTTCCTTAGTCCATTTAATCGAGATTGAATCAATTTTATTAAGCAGAACAGAAATTTTGCAAGACTGAGTCTATGTCTGGAAAAAAAAATAGGGTTTAAATCTGGTTTCTTGGTTCAGACTAGTGAAAGAAAGTCACTCAAACAACCAAATGCTTAGGAAAAGCTCTGGGATGAAAAGGAAATATGAGGAGATGGAACCCAGCATTTGGAGAAGGAACCCAGCATTTATTGCTGATGAAGCCTGGAAGAAGCAAAAGATGACAAATTGTATTTTGATATCCTCTTCTATCATAAAGCATCCAGAAGATTCTTGCACTTGTGAAAAGGTGATTTTCTGGCTCAAAGAAAGGACCAGCTGCTCCCTGGCTGCTGTTGCAGGGCAGTGCAGGAGGAGATCTCTGTTACAGGGCTCTGGAGTGGACTGGCAGCTAGGAAAAAACTGCCATAAATGAAAGGTGCTGGGGTGCATTAAGCCATTTACTTCTAGGATTGTCACAATTAAACCCTGCATTTCTCCAAGCCACCTCACATAAAGAGCATGGATTTCACCATCTAAGACACAACCTTTTAGGTATACATTTCTCTACCACTGCAGGACAGGCCGTGACCTTGGTTTATACTGACTGCAAATTATATTTACAGTACACTGAACAAACAACAATTCACAGTGCTCTTTTAGCACGATTAGTTGCATCAGTTTGTTATTCAAAATAACTTTGGAGCTACAGTGAATGGCTTCAAACACAGCAAGGCTGCATCTTTAGATGTTACTATTTCTCCCTCTGAGCTGCATGAAGGTGTGATCCTTCCAGGCAGGTGTTTCCTAAAAGTTTTGGCTCTTGAGGACCTTACAAGCCCTCCAACAAAGGCTGAAGGGGGAGCTTGGTTAAACCTTTCCCTACAATGCTGGGGACAGGTCTATTTCCTACTGCTGTTTTATTCCTACAGCTGATGATTAAATAACCCACCATGCAGTTGCCTTATGGCAGTCAGTGCAAAATTAAATATTTCTCCATGCAGAGTTCATTAGACAGAGTTTCCTAGTTAATTCGTTAGGCCTCTATGAATTCCCAGGGAATATTATAAAATTATAATTTTGGTCTATTCTCCTCCAACCCATTACAGAATACATTTCATTTTCCCATATCTAAAGCATAGTGAATGAAACTGTTAGAGGAGAAAACACATCTGGATCTCATTTACATTTCCTTTCATGCAGATCGACATAACAGGATGAATTCAGTCCTTCAATATTCTTTATTCAGGGAAGGAAAAAACCAAAATGAAAGAAATATTAGATTGCTCCTCCTACTACACATCATTAATGATTTTTTTTATTTTTTTGAGCACACCTTTGGTCTTTGCAGCTTTTAAGGCAAGAGTCCTATTTCAAATTACACAGCACCTCCTGGAGAAGGGAAAGAGCATCTGGAGGGATGAAGAAGCTGCCAAGTGAAATTCATGCCTTAAAGCCCCAGACATGCTCCTCAGCACTGCCTGTGCTCAGCTGCCTGGACTCAGCCTTGCAGCTGCTTTCCACATGAGAAGTGATATTTTCACCTACTCGCTCTAAAAAGGTCCAGTTTAGACGTGGCAAGTTGGCTCGTGGGGACAACATCAAGGCCAGGCAGATAAGAGCAGAGTTACCCTTCTGAGCCCCAAGGGACACGCTCAGGTCCCGAAAAATAAATTCTACGCACTGTAGAATGCTCAGCTTTTAGGTTATTTCCCATCTTCCAACAAGCTTCAACCCATTTAGCAGATGTAGAGGTGGGAGAATGGCCTGAAGGAGAGCTCATGGAGCTCTGTAAAGATTCCCCCAGCATTCCAGCTGCCTGTGGGGAAGGAGCAGTTGAGAAAGGGCAGGACTTAATGAACTTATATCAGCTCTCAGGTTGCAAGGGGAGAACGAGGAGGATAAATGGTCTTTCTTTCCTGAGCAGTTAACTATCTCCAGTAACTCTGGCACATCTAATGCAACTGGTTTATTGGACTCTACACACCCTTCTCCTCACCTCAGGGAAAAATAAAAAGATCATTTGGACAAAACTGGTGCTAAAAAAAAAAATTAAGTTCAAACAGAATCTATAAACTGTCATGGCAATAAAATGCCCCCCAGCAGATCTGGTAAGGTGGGAAAAGGCTCCAGTTGCCTTTAATGGATGTAAGATCTCAAAGGAGATTTACCTGAGAGGAGCATACAGCCTGCCTTCACACAGACATTGCAGACATCTGAACAGCTTCCTAGCATGTTTTGTGCAAAATACTGAGCCTCCATAAATACCTAAACATCAGTCTTTTTTCATTCAGATACAAGGTCCTAAAGCACTGGATATGCTCCTCATCTCACCAGCAGTTGTGCCAACACTTGTCCTCCTGAACTGCTCTACCACCAATGATGAACTTGAATCTCTGATTGGTTCCAATTTCCCAAAAACACCCAGCATGTTGTCATGAGCACAGATACAGTTACTAAGGTCAAAATTTACTTTTTGCCAATACTAAAGATGGGCTTAAAACTTATCACTAATGCTACACTGAGGAAAGTGGCTTCTCTCCTAACTACTGGTTTGACTAAACCCTGAGTGTTGATTGTACATTTTACCCTGAATATCCATGTATTTAAGTGAAGCTACCCACAGAGAAGCAAACATGTATACAAAAACAGGTACATGTCTTTGGTTCTGTGTGTATTTATCTGTCATGCTTTTATATCTGTCACCAGAGACTCACTCAGGTGTGTGTCTGGTGACAGATACAAAACAAAAGCCAATTCCAAAAAAGGAAATCAAAACACACCCAAGTTTTCCAGAGCAGTGGATAAAAGAATTAATCTTTAAGGTTTACAGAGCTCTCAGGAATCAGGTTTAGATTAACTCAGACAATAGAGTTGCTTAGTGTTTCATTTAGCTTCAGCAGTCTTTATGATAAATAAAAGTAATGTTCCACACGCTCATGCACCTTCTGTCTTTGTGCTGAGCTCTCTGTGACACTGATCACCACAGTTTGCAGCAGGATAAAACCTGCAGCTGTCAAGTCCCCAAATTTCCAAAGGCAAGCCTACTCAGTGGAGCAGTATCCTGGCTATTAGTGCTGGGCTTTGGTTTCCCAATTGCCATTGCCCTGTTCACACTCCAAGTACCATTGGCTGAAGAAAATATTAGCACAGTTGACCTTATACAATGACAGAGTGAAACAAAGGGAGGGAAAAAAGTAATTTCTTCCAAATATAAGGTGCCAAATACTTTCTGACCCCGGCGTGGATGTGTGAGAAACATGAAAAATGGTGTGCAAATTCCCATTTTTTCCCCACTTGCTTTTTCACATGTCAGAAAAGGGCTTGTGCTAAAGTTCTGTGTCCTAAAAAATAGTATCAAGTGTGAAGAGGCACACCAAGCACACTTCATAATGCACAACAAAGCCGTGGGGGTCCCACAGAACTGTGGGCTCATTCCTCATAACCTTGACAGCTGACCACTACAGTTAACTGGCACAGAAAGCTGCTTTACAGAGCATTCCTGCAGCAAAGACCAACAGGACCACCACACAGAAATGCAGGTTCAGGCATGCAAAGATGTGAGAGCCCCAGTTTCTCACTGCATGGAGAGTCCTGTCTCTCCAAAGCAGATTTCACAATGCACTGCAGCACCTCTGAAGGGAACAAAGTGCTGTGCTAATGTTTCTCTGCTCTTCCTCTCGAAACCCTGTTTCACACACACCTGAGACACTGACAAGAAAATATGCACTGTTTTGTCTTCAGTATCTGATCTTGATATATTTATAACAATCTCAATTAGAAGATTTTGATGGCTCTGTTATGAAATGATCTCTTTGTAGCATCCCTCAAATTTATGCACTTCATCACTCCTGACTTCCGTGCCTTTTGTTCTTCTTTTGTTACGAAGAGAACAATAACAGTGGAGTATACTGACACAAATTAGAACAGCTTATTCTCATTAACTTCTCCAAGAAAGAGAGCAGAGACTGAACAGCATCCTCAGCAGCTCTCTCCAATGCTGATTTATGTTACAGAATTGCAGCTCATGAAAAATGTGCGTGTGAGATCCCTTGCACAGAAGCAAGCATAAGCAACTGGCTGGCTGAAACCTGCTCACTTTCAACCTTGTACCAGGAGCCTAGAAACACTTAAATTCCTGCTGCCATACCTTGTGCCCCTCTAAACTCTGCCTCCTCCTTCTCTTCTTGCCGCAGGGACACCTCTGCTCAGTGCCTGTGTGCTTTGTGTGCTGCACTAACCCTGCCAGCACAGGGCTGGGGGCTTGTTTGAGCGAGAGCACACGTGCAGTGGAGATGGCTGGGTTTACAGGTGCCTGCTGTCCCTCAAAGTGGATCATGGGGCACAATTAAATCTCCTGCTTGGCCTGCATTTGCAGCTGCTACATGGTGGGACCCTGAAACCTGCCCAGGTCACGAACATTTCCAGTGCTCGCAGCCAAACAAAGCCATTAATTCGCAAGGATTTGTCTCCAGGTTTCCTTGCCTTTCCCCATAAACAACCCTTGACAGGTCTCTAAAATCCATTCACACCGAATTGCTTTGCTAATTTGCATATGCAAATAGAAGCAATTCAAAGTTAAGTGTCAATTTCCATAAACATTACAATATCTGGCTTGTAAATATACATGTACATGTGAAATACTAAGCCTAATTAGACCTCAAGAGTATACATAAATAACTTTTATTGTTTTTTTTCATTTTGAACTTAAGCTTTCAGGCACTTGAACTCCAAAAACATGGGTTTATTGGTTGCATTGTGAGATATATTCTGCATCTGATGCTTTAACTTTGGGAGCTGCACAATGATTCTAATTTAAACTAATTTACAAAATGAAATAGTTTCCCAGGAGCTCCTTTTTCCACAGGTCATTTTGGTTACTTGGGACTGGATAAGAATAATACATCAATGCTAAATAAGTCTTCTGCTAACAATTTCAGGTCTACATGGTGATATCGAGTGAATAGGGCTCATATTTTACTTCAGGCAAATATATGCTAGATTTCTAAGCAGCAAGATACCTCTGGATTTAATAATAAGAACTTTTTGGGAATCACAGCTTTTGTTACAGGCAGCTAAAAATATGAAAAGAAAACAAAGCAGCATAGATCTGGTTCCACAGTATACATAATATTTCTGTGCATATAAGCTATTGTTGCAGACATTATGGTTCTTACCTCAAAGTTTATATCAGATTCGATTCTAATGGAATCAAGGTTAAGAGTCATGTAAAGTTGGATCCATCTCAAATAAAGCTTATTCCTGTTTTCAGAAATACTTCTCTTTTCTTCTCTCAAGGTTTAAAGTGAAAACACCAGAACCTGGTCACACAAATCCACCATTCTTACCATTTTAGGGAATACGCATTTTCGTTAATTCAAGAAGAAAAAGGCACATGCAGACGTGTAAAAACAAAATGTAGTCAATGACAGATGTGTGCAGGATTGGTCATTTACCAATATTTATTTAATGCTTGCATCTCTTTTGTTTCTACTGACACATTTAAGGGCTGTTTGGAGAGAGTGAATAAATAAAAGTACAAAATTCATATCCAACCATACATTAAGAACTAAGCTTGAAACTGAATCTTAAATTTACACATACAATCAGCTCCTGCACAAAAATACATACCTGACTTTGTAAAATCTTCAAGCCAGGACTACCCCTTTGTTTTACAAAATAACTTGTACAGTGGGATATTGACAATGGCCACACACCTTTAGATTTTACTGCTTTTGACAGGCCAATTTCTAGTTACAGCCAAACAAGAAAACCTTGACTACTGTGTGTACAAATACCAGTGTTAAATAAATCAATCCACACTTAATATTCTAAAATATTTACAGTATCTATGGACAATTTTTTTTTTTCATAAAGCCTCCTTGTACATATTTTTGAAGAAAAAATAAAGTTCAGCTTTCACAATGACAAGAAAAAGACTTGGAGACAAAATTTGGAAGTATTTTAGAAATAAAGGGGAGAAGGTACAAAAATAAAATACACGATGAGTGTAAGGGATGCTGCATGGTCTAATGCTAGTAAAAAGTTGGTGAAGGCCCAGTTGGAGTGGAGACTCACTGAGGAAAACAAAGAAGGCACAGGAAGGCAGGGAAGGAAAAAAAAAAATCAGTGTATCTGTGACAAGACTGCTGGAGTCATATTGTTATCATTATTTTAAAGAAGGACAAAGAGAACACTGTTCTGTGTCACACTGAACGTCTGTGGCATTTCTCCCATGAAACTATCATGGATGGATTTGCAAAATCGTTGGATTTCTCATTTTAATCAGGATCCAGTAGGAAATGAGGCTATTACATTTCTTCTGTGGCATTTTGCTGCCACATCCATCCACAGAGCTCTAACGCACACATGTTTCACAACACATCAGAGTTCAGCTCACCTGACAGGAGGCAAATATGACAAGTTTCAAAAATAGCAGCACAGCTAAACTGCAATTTTCCCCTCTAACCAGCATGTCCTAATCTCTCAGCTTTGATCTCCTCTTCATCTGGGAAACCTGACACTAAACACTGCAGGCAAATTTGTTTCACCTAGCTGCAAGCACTTCCTTTGGGACGAGGCATGAGTGAAACTGGGATTTATCTGTCTCCCATGCCTAAGTTTAAACTTGTACTGCAGAAGGGCACCCATTCCACAGTCTGGGAGCTTTTCAAAGATAAATCCCAGTGGAGATGACACAAAAAACAACTAAACATTTCCAGTTCCAGCTAGCTTACAGTAATGAATGACTATACTTGTCACCTGTACCTTCCTCTGGCTCACAGCTTAGCTATGGGATTGTTCGGGTGTCCAGCCCCGGATGAGGAGGGCTAAGGCACCCTCTGATCACTGAGCACAGCTTCCAAGAGCTCTCTGGGGACGTTTCACTTGTAGCAGAGTAGCTTTCTAAACAGACCAGGGGGATAAAATAGGGACAACCACAGCCCACAGCCTTAAAGTCACTTGTTACCCCAGGCAGTAATTGCAGCCATGTTACTGGGCACGCCCCTCCTTCAGGAATACACCAGCATAAATAAAAAGCAGCTTCTCAAAGAGACAAAATCTCAGTACTACAGCTTTCATCTTTATCAAATATACTGAATACAACTGAAATGGAACACTAAGGGTGTCACATAGGTCTGTCTGTCAGATGCACAGACCCACTCCACACTCAAGCACCCAGGTGGTCTGCGTGTTCAAAGGCCTGGGAAAACACTTTTTTACCCAGAGAACTCACATAATTTTCTTCCTTTTCTATGAATTGGGAATGGTAGATCCTCAGAAGCCGTGCAGCACCTAGACATTTTCCAAAGGCTCCCTGAAATCCATGACTGTTTTACAATCATCTCCTCAGAGGGCAAGCTAGAAGTCTATTCATAAAGTATGAAATTTGGTTAGTCCCCAGTGGAATCCCCACTTTGAGACAGAGACAAATATTTGACTAGCTAATGGCTAATTAAGGAATAACGTGCTAATTAGTGTTATAATGGATTTTTTAAACACTTACAGAAATAATTAGACCAGGTATCAAGACACAGTGAGCATAGACACAACTGACACATTGAGAATAAAATCTGAATCAAACCTTTCTTGAAGTTACCTCCATTTAACACCTTGGCATGACTGCTGTCAATGGCTCTGCTTTTTCAGAACTTACTTTTGAGTCATCTCTGAAAGTGAGGCAGGTACTCTTTGGGTTCTAAATAATGCCATACTGGTACATTTTAAATCCACCAGGCACTGCATTTCAGCCAAGGATAGAAGGGCTTACCTACAGAAGCGCTCTGATACATCAAAAGCAAAAGTAATCAAACATAAAGGCAGAAACACATTACAGACAAACTGCTTTTGGACAGTGCATTCCAAATTATGGAATCACATAAGTTTGGAAATTAAAAACCTTGAATACATGAAATTAAGAGTGTGAAGTTTATGAGAGGATTTTCAGGGTTATACCATCTTTTATTTCAAAAAGTTGGGGCTCCCCTCTTTCTGGTATCCCTCTCCCAGCACTTTGTGTTCTGGGAACAAATCTCTGTACCTGCATGGCCATGCTGAGCTACATATTGTTTACTTATGCCCAGATTATCAAGAGCTCTAAATCAAACTGTTCCCTTCATTATTTTTCTCTCAAATCATCTGCACAATTACAGTAATAATTCTTTGATATTTCCAGGTCACTGAGCAAAGCTGTAAAAATTCATTCTTGAAATCACATTATAAGGACCTTACTGGAAACATCCTCTTTTGTAATGAGCACTAATGAATTAATCAGGTCTTATTTCTTTTGGTGATTAGGTGGTCATTTTGCATATTCTGACTTTTTCAAGTTTAATAAAACTCAGACCAAAGCTAAATGCCACTTTAGAACTTCAATTCAATGCCCTCTCTTTATTTTGTGATCTTACTCAAAGTATTTGTTGCAGAAGAAAGAATGATATAGTATTTTGCTTGTTTGGGCGTCCAACAACAACAACAACAAATCTTTTATCCCTATGTTTCTAGTTCCATATTTGCAATCCCACCCTTTCTCTCAATGAGCAATGCAGGGCTGGCTACCATAAAATCACCAGGGCCGTTTTGCATACACAATATGGAAAAGTTGTCTACGCTGATGTCTTCAGGCTTACTGCAAACCATCACTAGTGGCCTGGAGAGATCTTAATTCAGCTCCTCCAAAATTCTTCAATACATCTCAGTGAAAACTACTGTTCCTAACACTTAATATGCAGGTTTGTTTGATATTTTCTTTAAGTACTACATGAATGAAAATTATGTTACATTCATAGAAGTAGTCCCAAGATGCAAAACATTAATAGAGGAACAGCAATAGTTCCTTGCCTAATAGTAAAAACAAACTGCCAGGATTTTTCTTCAAAATAATCCCAGGCTTTTATTGAACTGTGACAACCACAGATTTCTCCTTGTATCCTTTGGTTTCTACTGTCAAATTATTATAATCACCCACTTCTGGTCTACATTCCTCCTTTTTACCTCATGCACTATTTTATAATAGATATAATAAATCCAAATGTGAATTTTGCTTCTTAGAATTCCTATTGCTTCCTCTACATTTACTTTACATCTGTGTGTGTAGATATTTATTGATCATACCCATCTACCCAAACCCAGGGTATAATGAGTAAAATTTTACACTTCTAGAGTCCTTTACTGCTAAGCTTGGTTTATTAGATGTGCATAAGCCTGCTTGTTGACTTGTCTCCATGGAATTAACATGGAATTTAGAACAGAACCATGAAACAGCTTGAAAAGATGATGGGGGAAAATGTGTTTTTCTAGGTACCGCTAAATTTCATGCTTTAAAATTAAATTAGAATATAAATTCACAGCTTTCAGCTTCCAATGTATTTAGATGCACTTTAAAATATTAAGTCCAATTATGAGTAATTTGAGGCTAGATGGTCTCCTTGCTATTACTCTGAAAGCTTTCTTTGTCTTTCATAACCTGTGGTGACGAGGCAGAAAAAAGCAATTTTTATGAGCTAGTAGCAGACACTTTTTCTGTTCTAATTAAAAGTCATAATTACATTTTTGATTAACCCAGAATGAACAATAAAACAGATTAGTTATCAGCTTGCTACATTTTGTGAAACAATATCGAAGCTTAGAAAATTTCAAGTTCTCTGACATTTTTAGCATAACTAGATAAAGCAAAAACATAAATGCAATTTATATTTAACAACGTCCAATTTTGACATCTTATTTGAAAAATGAGCAGAATCACCAGTTCAGACAAACTTCTATTGCTGCAGATTTCTGTTGGTTCATAAGCCAAGTGTTTTGCTTGCATTATTTTAGATAACTTAATTGCACATTAAGCTGTGGGTTTGGTTTGTTTTCAATGCAAAAGTTAGTGTTTCAGTTTTGGAATGTCAAAAATGAAATATCTTAGAAGGGAGATTTGATGTTTTTAAAGACAGCCAATATCCAATGCCTTTTTTTTTAACTAACAGAAGGTGTCACACAAAGACTCGATGACCTGACGTGATTGAGGCCATGCAGGACACAACTCAGAAAGGCAGACCCCACCTCAATATGCTGCTGAACCATAATAAAATAACCCATAGAGTACTGCCCCCTTCCCAAAACACAGATTCCCTAACTCCCCTCATGTCTGCAACACCTTTTATAAAGAGAAACTGGAGCCTTTGGAGCACCTGGGCGTGGAAATGGTTCTACTCTTCTCCAGAAATGACGTTTACCAATCACTTCTGACACACACACAGCTCCTATCATGGCAAGGAATAACGTCCAGGTTGTTTTCAAAGAATGCTAATGCTTCTCTTGGGGTAAAATTGCAATTCAACAGCAAATGGTAGAGCTGGCATCCCACAGCTGTGCATAGGTGGAAACTTCAGACATGAGTGAAAACTTCCTTCCAACAGCATAATTGGGTTTTAGCCACAAAAGCTACTTTAGAGTTAAAGGAAATACAATAAACAATAGGAAAAAAACCCCAAATATAAAAAGGTTCAGAATGTGAAGATGAGAAGGGGATGTCTAGGGCAGTGCTGGTGCAAGTTCCTGCAACATTCCCTAGCTCAACCACTGTCAGAAAACTCACCACAGATTCCTCTGCAGCAGGAAACTTGTCTGAGAAAGTTCAACTGCAGAAAGGTGTTTAGAGTGTTTTAATAACTAAAATCCTGCACACACTTATAACTATATACATAAACAAACAGATAATTATAAATCATGCAAACTGAGATGGCCTTAACAGATCAATTAAACTTCAGGAGCTGAATCAAGAAACCTAATTCAAACTCATAGATTGGGCTGACATCTGAAATGAGCATCTCAAATTCCTGTCACACACGTCAAGAATATCAGAATTCTTTATTGAGAGAGATATTGGGGGTGGGGAGGTTCATTTTCACAACCTTGAGAAGTGTTAGAGATCGAGCTGGGGAGTGTCAAAAACTACTGAAAAGCAATGATCCATTGGGCAGAACTTATTTTAGGCTTGGGGAAACTTACAAGTCTCAATTCACAAAGTAAATCACTTTTGTGTAGAGGACACATGAAAGGCTCAGAGTTCTTGAGGTTTGACTTTGACAAAATTGAGCTTATCAGGGAGACCACACCTGGATTGATACTCTCACCACCTCTTTTTACTTCCAACAACTGACTAAAATTTGCCTACAGCATGTTTTTGAGTATTGTAACAGGAAGCAATGAAAAAGAAAATTTTACCTCATTTTAAAAAGTTAAAAAGTGTACCAGGCAAATGTACATTTGTCTCTACGTGCTGAGAGATTCATACATTAATTTTGAACAAATGTTCAGAGATTCATAAACATTGATATGAACAAGCAATTTTGCACATTGACTTAATTTGAAACTTGATTCTACTTGTGCATTTGGATAAAAAAAGATGAATATTAAGCTATGATGAGTCTGCTAGCAGAACTCTTACTCTATTTGGGAGTTTAAAATAATAGTTTTAAATTTGATCAAGTAAAGGCCAGATGCACCTCTAATTACTTTAGACATCTTGCAAAATTCTATTAATGTTGTCATCAAACCTAAAGTATCTATATCTGGAATTCCTAGAGGACAATTAGCAGAAAATCTACATAAGGTTTAACAGGTTATAGAGAAATTATAAACTATTGAGATCACATGTGATATTTATATGCTATAATCTTGTTTTTAAAAGCAAGCTTCTAAAATTCAGTATTACAAAACACTATCTTAGGGCTTTCCACATTTCTTATTTCTTCATTTAAATGCATCTAAAATAGTAGCTAATAGTATTTTTGTTGATATATGAGATAGCAGTCTTGCATAACAGAAGAAGAAATGCATACACATGAACAAACCCAGCTTTTGTAAACTACAAGCTGCTAATTACAGAGATAAGAAATAGGAAAGAGTCCTTCCTCTTCCCCCCATAAATTTCCCACCTCTAAAAATTAAGAAAATACTCCAGATTTTAAACATTCCTTAGCAATTCACTGGGGAAACAGACTGTATTCTCCAAAATAGAAATACATATAGACAAATAGCAGAAAGAGATGGCATTTTTCCTGTTCAGCAACCTGAAACTTGATGCAACTTAATGAAGAGATCAGAAAGACCTGAACTTTGCTGGATCATAAAGAGAAGGGCAAAGGAAAAGTTGCTTCAGAGCACCTCTAAGGCTCCCAAAAAGACAAGGTTAGTCTCACATTGGTGCAATGGATCAACAAAGGCCAAGCTTGCTCTCTGTGCCCATAATTAAGAAATCAATCTTTTTTTTTTAATTATCCTGGCAGCTTCTTTAACAGTTTATATCTGACACAGGTTGTTAGCATATGTAAAAAAATGAGTGAATCTGAACTAAAAATGCACACCAATTTAAGTGTGTGGGGACAGTTGCCCAGGAATGTCAATTCTCTGAACATAAAACCTTACGTGACAAATCACTCTGAAGAATTCTCCTTAAAAATTCATTGCTCCCACTTGGTAACTGAAATTTCCTAGTGAAACGCAGTCTTCATCAAGTTTTTAACAATATTTGTATTCATACATTGGGTAACACAGGAAAACAACATGGTTGTAAAGGAGTTACTACAATTAACTAATAACCTCCATTTCTGCTGTAAAATCCAAAGATGCACCACTCCTGCTTTGAACTAACATGAAAGGAAAATGAGCATCATCAGTAGTTGTGTAACATGTGAGATGTGAAAGAAGTTCTATTAAAAAATCAACAATACTTTCCAAGTATTCATCTTGCATGGTGATTCACCCTGAGAACAGCACTACAGTTCTTCCTGTGATATTAATTCTGAGCATTTACACCTCTAGTAACAAGTCTTTTCCTCTTAAGTTTTAACTCACATTTTTATCTTTTTACAGGAACTCAGCAGTTGACATATTTCCTTCTATATGTAGTAAGTTGAGCTATTACGAAGAGTTTCAAAACCTGCAATATCTAGTGACAGAATCTATTCCCATGCCCAGCCCTCACAAATACTTGTGGATATCACAGAAAAAGTAATATTTATCCCCATTTGATCCATGGCCATGGCACTCATACAAGCACACAAATCATTCATTTCAGTATTCTGTAACAAAACTCCAATTGCAGTTGCTGGTTTGCTCACAAAAGGACCCCAAAACCAATAACAGGATTTCACACTGTAAAAGCACACACAGTATTGACCAAGAAGAAATCACTTCAGCTCCAAACTGATTCTTTTGGAGTTGAAGAGAGAGCTTAGAATGAGAAATCACTTGTATTTAAACTGCACCCTCTTGATGAGTACACTGGCATAGCAAACTGAAGCCTAATCTCAGCTTTCCATGAATTCCAAGAAAACCCAATTGCATTCTGCACCAGCTCACCAAAGCTCCTGGCTCATGCACCTCAGAGCAAGCAACCATTGCTTATTCCTGGCAAACTTCCACAAATCCAGAGACAACAGAGATATGTTCAAGAGCATCTGCACCACAGGATTCCCAGCCTAGGTCAGCAATAGTTGTGGGGTTTTTCATTCCATGCTAAATAATGCAACTCTTTCCCCCTCCATCTGTTCACTGTTACACCTTGCTTCTGTACCTACCAAGTTTTTTCTTTGCCCAGCTTTTCCTGTGCTTTGCAGTACTATGTGAGCCACCTAAAAAGTCACCAGGCTTTCAAACTTGATTAACTAATTCCCTTCTAATACACCTTTGCTGTGGAAGGAAGAAAGCTTTTACTGCATCAGCCAAGCAGGAACTGTTTAGACTGTCTCCAGTTCATTAGGGAAATTAGTAATACTTTGTACAGTTGGAAAACAAATGAGGATATTGTAGCTTGCAATTCTGCAGAAATAAAATTAACATTTAGAAACATGGTGTTCAAATGAAAGAAAGCTAAAAAGTTTTGAAATTTTTGCTTTACAAACACAGAGAATAAAGCTGAAGAACCAATATTCACAGTCATTTGAGTTTTACAATATGTGGAAAGCACAAGTATTGCTTCAATAAAATAAACAAAGGAATTTATCATCCAGAAAGTATGATTTTGAAGCCTTTGTATTCTAGCAATATAATTAATGACAAAACTCTCAGAAAACAATTTCGTAAATTAAGGGTTCCTCACCTACCATTTCCTTAGCTCCCAATTACCTCCTTGTTCAATGTATTCATTTAAGGGAAACAGCAGTAGGTAGACCAAAATAAAATCATACAGTGAATTAATTTTCCCCAAAGTGCTGCCTGAATTCAGGTTGAACTCTTTTAGGTACAGTGGGTTAGGTACTTAGAAGCTGAGTTTACATTCTGCTTCCTTTCTGAAATGCTGTTTTATAACAATATTCTATTCACTGCTGTGCTATCCTTATCACACTCAGGGAAATATGGTATTTATCTCATTTTACTTAAAAGTGACTGGAAAAGTACCCCGGTTCTATACACACCTTATATGAGATGTTCACAAGTGCTTTTTCTCTTAGAAGACTAGAGGTTCCTGCTTCAACTGTGCTCTGCAGTGGCCCCTGATGGTTAAATTACTTGCTAATTCCTGCTTTGCAGAATTTCTCAGGCTCAGCTAATTTTCCCTGCTCTTCTTTTCAGTTGTCTCACTGCTCAACTCCTTCAAGTGAGCCAGAAGATTTTTAAGCCATGGTTGGGGGTGAATTGAAAAAAAAACCATAATCAAACACAACTTCAAACATGAAGGAGTAACATATGAAATGGAGATTTTAGGAATGAAATTATTATGGAAGGTTATGGACCAACACAATTTGAGAAACTCTGGTAAAAGGGAATGTTTTTAGTATTTTTCCATTTCATTTAAACAATCATCTTCTTTGAAACATTAACAGGGTAAATTCAAGGCAAATTTCAAGTCCACTTATATAGTTATTGGCAACAATGCTGTCATTCATAGACACAGAAATAATTACAGATGAAAAGCTTAATCACATATAAAACATTTTTTACCTCTCACTGCGGTTTCACACATTTGCCTTTCACAGCTTCATTTACAACTTGAGACAAGACAAAATTAGCCTGTCATCCTTGCTTCCATCATATCTTTCAAATCTTCTTGCAACTGGTGTTAGCAGCTGCCTTTTGTTTGCCATGGAGCATTTTCTGCTCTAGCACAAGAGCAGTGCCCAAAACAAAACAGTAAATAAGGCCCAAAGTCCAGCAGCCCATCATTAACTGCTGAATTCAAGGCTGCACTCAATCAGGACACGGGAAGAGAAAGTGCTGAGAAGACCAGAACACCCAAGTATAAAACCACAGAATCATTTAGGTTGGAAAAGACCTTTAAGACCATCAAGTCCAACCAATAACTTAACACTGCCAAGGACACCACTAAGCCATATTCCCCCTAAGCACTACCTTTTTAAATACCAGTGAGAAAGTATTTAAAATACATGGAGAATAGTAATTAATCAGTTCAAAATTCTTTTCTTTATTTAGTCTTTTTTATTTATGATCATGGCACAGTGGCTGCAAAATGGAAAAGCCAGTGGAGCCCACTGCCTTCATCTTGTGAACTCAGCTCTGCCTTTTTGGTGATTTAAAGCCACCAAACAGGGCTGGAAAGGCTATTCTAACATATATGCCAAAAGTAGAGATATTTTTGGACTGAGTATTGCTGAAAACCTCCAGAAGATGGAAGAAAGATATTTCAGCCCCTTCCACTTTTTTCAAACAACAAAGATTTAGTACAACAAACAGCAAAGTCACAGATCACAGACTCATGGAATGGTTTGGGTTAGAAGGGATCTCAGGGATCACTCAGTTCCAACCCCCCTGTTGTGGGCAGGGACACCTTCCACAAGAACAGGTTGCTCAGAGCTCCAACAGCCTGCTGAAACACTTCTAGGAATGGGGCAGCCACACCTTCTCTGGGCATTTATTATGTTTCATAATAAAAACATGTCCTCCTTACAGAAAATCTAGCATCTTCTAGTTTAAAGCCATTAATGACTGAATCAATCATTAAAATATTAAGAACAACCATCGAAAGCCAAACATTCTTTGTAACAGGAGCTTAAAAAGTAAGAAAAATGTGTCACACCAGGACAAATAAAAAAGCTTCATAGACTCTGTGTTTTTCAAGGAAGAATTCTAAATGAGAATCACACACTCGTTTATCTCTGCTCAACACTTTTCAGTGTGCTAGAAGGCTTCTCCTGGGAGATATTTCCTGATATCATGGAAGGCTTTTCTGAAGATTTCCAGCATTCTTATGAGGATTCTAAAGTTCAGCAGTGCTTTAGCAAAGTCAGTCTGTAAATTCCAAGGTTTCTGGGATAAATAAGGGCTTCTGAGGTCTGGAGAGCAGTGCAACTCATGGGAGAAACCAATAAAACTGACAGAATGCCTTATGATCTTTTTATTCCTTGCACAAATGTCTTGCCTTATTTTAGATAAGTCAGAATGGTGGCTGGCAGAACACAGGCTTAGCATAACTGCAAATCACATGTGAATAAAGTGAGGGCTGGGAGGGATGCAACCCACGACAGCACAGTTTCTCACAAACAGAATCTCTTTAGCTTTGTAAAAGTTGCTGACTCAAAACTTCAATCCAAAAATATTAACAGCAGTTTTTGTCAAACAGACACAGTGAAAGGTATCACATCTCATCAGAGAAAAGAAAAAGGGAAAAATTCATCTCCCCACAGCAGTCCCTCAACTTGTGGACTTCCAAGACAATGCTCATTTCACTGGACAAATTAAAAAAGTCCTTCAAAGTGTTCCTCTAAAGAATTTCTCACCTCAATTAAAAAAAAAAAAGTTCCCTAACATACTAAAATATATATATAATTTTTTTTAGACATACAAATAAGTAGTCTAGCAACTCATTATCTTAAGACTACATAAGACTTCACTAAAGCCCACCCTGGAGGCCAGGACTGCCCATGTAAGCAGCTCATATAAAGATATAAAGACACCATTTAAATGAAAAGCTGAACCTAGGATCTCCAGTAAAAGATGAGTTCTTGATCCAGTTATTGAATATAAAACTCTGGCCTTCTCCAAGGCAGTACTAACAGTACAACAGAGACCTTTGACACCTTCCCATTGGATTCCATAAAACAAATGGAATATGGCACCAATTCCCCAACTGAAGCTTGTACAGCTCCCAATACCACAAGTAAGTCTAACATGCACCCTGTGAACGCAAAACACTGCATTCATCCTCAAAACAGGTAATATCACTGAAAAACAAAATACAACAAACATCAACAAAGCAAAATAACAGCCCTAGCTGTCACAGATCTACAGTGGATAAAGATTAGGAAAGCCTATGTATTTGTTTTGCTTATGTAGGGTTTCTTATTTGGTAATGTCACAACACCTTTTTCAAAATGAATTATGATAGAATTGAGGAAAAAAAATTCTGAAAAATTATTTTAGATTCTAACTGACATTTACATAGTCTGAAATGTGAATTCACAAGAGTTAATCTTTTAAGGAACAGTGTGCTTCAGATGAAGGCTATGACAAATGCAAAACATCTTCATGGAGTGTACCCAATTGCAATACCAGACTCCAAAATGAGTTTGATCTTTGTACCAAGATCAAATTGAAGTCGGGTCTATATCATACACTTCTCCTAGTGCAGTGATATTGACAGATTAAAAAAAAATCCCTAAAAATATCACAATCTAAAGGACATAGCAGTATGTTTTCCTCTGCATTTCCAAAGAAAGAAAAGAAACAGATATAAGAAGAAGAAGAAAGAAAGAAGAAAAGAAATTCACATAAACAAACAGTTTTCACAGACTGCAATGAACTCTTGAAAGCAAATAAGAGAAGCAGTATAGGGCTACAGCTAGTGCACGTTACTTCTCCAAAACTGCTCTGAGGGGCAGCATGATGGTAGCTATCTAGTAAATATTTTATTCAGCGTCATAATTCAGGCTAAATAAAGTGAAAGTCACCTACTACTGTTAAATACAGTCACTTCTACAATTTTTTGGCTGTAAGAAGAGCAGATGCCTTTTCGTCATACCCAAATTAGTGTTTGCTGTGGATTTATGTAACTTGCAGCTTACTTGCCTATCAAAATAGTGACAGCATTATTCTGGACATGGGGAAAATTTGAATTTGATCTGGCCATGGGCCAAATCATAGGAGGTTCATGCTGAAACACAGTTAATGAGTTGCCAGAAGAAGTGGCCAGTAATTGGCAGCTCAGCTTCTGTTGTAACGAATGCTCATTAGGAAGACAGACTGACTACTTCGCTTCTTCATTTATTCAGTTTTTGACCCATAATTTAAATATTCCAAACTGTTCCGTTTTAAAACGCAGGACAAAAGGACTGTGTGATCTCATGTACGGAGGTGGCAGCTCCCAAAATTCTTACACGTGAAGCAGCCAGTTAATACACTGTGCCATGCTTTCCATCATGGGAATTATATCTGACACTAAATAAACAACAGAGAGAAATAGCCACGGGGAGGTACCTGTTCCAGAGAATGTATGAGCCCAAGCAAGTTTTGGCCATTCCCCAAAATGTGTCTGGGAATTTGTTTTTGTTCTAAAAAGGGTGTTGGGAGCAGCATGCTCCCTAGGGTACAACTGTTGGGCACTGTTTGTGCCCACAGATCAAGGAAATGCAACTCAGGGCAGATGTGTGCTGGTGTGTTTACGACAAGCCAGATGCAGTCACACCCTTTAGCAGCCAAGAAAATTGGTGAATCTAACGGGCAGTTTGACAGGAACCTGTATCAGCTGGCATTTGGAAAATAAAATTCAGTCAAAAAGCAAGCGGATAATGAAGAAAGATGTCATCCACTCAACAGATAACAAAATAAGACAATTTGAAAAGTGAGAGACAGGCCACTTCTTGCTTTTAGACAAAACAGAAAATCTAACCCCACAGCTGATGATGGTGCTGAGAAGAATGACAGCCATTTCTGTAACACAGTTCTGTGCCAGGACCGATTAAGTGCTGAAAATGGATTTGGAATCAGCTGGTAGGAAAGCAAAGTATGCAAGTTCCATGATCCAAAATGAAATAGCTGAAACAGAGTAATTCAATTAAATTCTCTAAAACTTTCAGTGATAAATGACACGCATATATCACTTGCATAGATTACTTGCCTGTGTGGGCCTATCAATAAAAGTTCTGTTGAGTATTCTTTCCCACAGCTTTCATCCAAAAATGTCCCCAGAAGCATTCCTGAGACTGCTTTAGACAAGTTGCTCTCCTAAAAATTGTTTACACATGAGCTGAAGTCTAGAAGTGCCCCCTGTCAGTAAACACACAGTGAGTTTAGAGGCCAAACGTATGCCAGGCTGCTCCATCAGCACCGTACATGCTGCATTTCACTGCTCACAGCCCAAACCTCACCACAGTGTGAAATGGAGCTCAAAGAGCTGCAGATGGACTGTACTCAAATGTCAGAATTTCTGATGCTTTCCTTGAGCTGCTCAGATCCGTGGGCTGCCATCCAACAGGTTTAGCCAAGCGCAAAGCATGAAAAATTGCATCAAGAGACTTTTTCTGTAGTCACTTCAGCTGAGCTACTTGAACGCCATGTTCATCGCTACAGTAAAAAAGCCAAAACATCAGGAAGGGCTGGGATCTGTTCTGTTGAGCTACCCAGCTGCTGTGACCACACCACAGCCCAGCAGGGACATCAGAAGACAGAGAGACAGCAGAACATGACACAAGACATGTCATTCTGACACACTCCCCCACATCTCCAGATTTTTGAAACCTTGGTCAAACTGCTCACGCCAATATGCTTAAACCCAAGCTCTCTGTAAGCCTGTTATTCCAATTCAGTCAGAGCAGGGAGAATAACACACACTGGTAGTGCAGGGGGACTTCTGCAAGCAAAAGCAGCCCCTGTCAGTCATCTGCTTCTGAGGAAAACTCACAAACCCTAACAAAACTAATTAAGGGCAATTTAAAGGGGGTACAGCTCCTTTAAAAAAGAACACAATCTCTATGAGCAGATAAATATTTACTTCCTAAGATTACTGTGGGCCCTCAAGCAGCCATCAACAAAGAGTGCGTTAAAGCTCCACACTCTCAAAATATAAGAACTCTATGACTCCCTCACTATTAACAGGGTAACCTAGTGTTAACCTATATTAACAGGCTAACCTTCAATAGGAGAATTAATGCTAGAATGAGTAACCTGGGTCCTCCCTCTATGACGCAAGCTTACATCCACACATCATTAACAAATCACCAATACAGGATAAATCCAACAAGCAGAGTATTAAGTATCTTGTTAACCCGACAGAGGAGTGTCCATTAAGAAAGATTAAAACCTGTAAAGGAACTAGGCAAACCCGTCAAGGCCTGAGTGTTTACCAAAAACATAGTGGTTAGTGATTAGACATACATGATCTATATGGTAGAACTTGTTTCGTTGTTGTTGTTAATAAACAAAGAATTAGCTGTCCTGATTTAAAGAGGCATGTACCAACCCAGCCCTTCTTCAGTGACACGCCCTGATCTTACTCTGTGTATAAACCCAACAGCTGCTCTTGGAAGGGCTCTTTGGTTCTACACTGCTGTTTAGAGGGGCAGCACAACCCTTCTGGGAAGGCACCTTTCCTTGCAAGGATTAGCTGAAGCAGCGCCACAAATCCTCGAGGATAGCTAGGGCACTTAGGAAGTTTGCCCAACGCTCTTTGAAATTGAACAAAGGGAATAGTTGATTCAAAGCAAGATAAACATGTTGCTGAGTATAATAGGTAAATAAACATAACACAATAATGATAGTATTATATTATTATATGTAACACTAAATGTCACAATGAGAGAATGACAAGAGACATGGAATAACATCTGTGGTCAAAATGAAGCCATGACAACAAAGGACAAGCACCTGCCACTGGTTTTGTACCTACTTACCTAAAATAGTAGCTGGATGTGTTTTTCTTATCTGTAGACCTATTATTTACAAACACTAATTTAACACAGAGAACTCTCCCAGTGAAACACATTTTAGGCACAGATCTACCTGTGCAGACCAGCTGGCTTTTCAGACTGACCTTAGTCACAAACATGCCTTTTGCTTTTCTGCAACTAAACTTCTCATCCCTTACCTGGGGGCACAGAACTCGGAATATTAGGTTTCAATGACTTACTTGTAGTATTTTTTTTTTAATCCAATGATGTTTGCATCATCAGAAACAGAACAGACAACTCATTTTGAGGGCCCTCATAATATGTACTTTTTTAAGAAGGAAAAAAGGATTAAAACTTTTATTATTGACCTTTTATATTAAAAAGGACACTGACAAATACAAACTACTTTCACCTTTACTAACCACTAGTCAGTGCTCTAACTCTGGCACAAGTATAAATAACTAAAAAACCAAAGTGTTTCAGATATTTCCACATTAAATGTAAATGTGCATGCTTACATACCACCCCTATTTTGATGTCTAAACTACATTAAACACCATACTTTCACATGCAGAACTGCCAGGCCAAAGGAGCAGCAGCCTTTTTGCTATATGGGTGCTTTACTACAAACACAAGTGCAGGCTTCTCCCCATTTTCCCATCACTATCCTGTGATCCACACTTGCAAATGCCCACAGACGAGGAGATAATTTAATTAGCACACACAGTTAAACCAAATGATGGTATCAGGGCCCTTATGTTCTTTCTTTCATTATCAAAGCTTATTTTGCAATGATAGCCATCAATTATTTTTCAGATTTTGAAGCACAGTCACAAAATAAGAAAATGTTTCCCAAAAATTCCTGTAGAGGGTTTAAAAGTTTGTATTTCTTGTGGAGGCACTATCAAAATAAATTCACAAAAAATGTATTCAACAAGCACAATTGTTGAAAGATAGGAGAGAAAAGACATTTAGACCACATCCTCAGCAGAAACTTTTGCCAGAACAGCATCCTGCAACAAATATGGGCGGGCAGGGAAAAAAAGGACATTTTTTCATACCTCCAACAACGTTTTATACCTATAACTTCTCTATGTCTGCTTCAGGAAAATTTGCCATTTAGGAATCTGTTTGGATTTTATTTAAGAGTTTTGAAACTCTACAAATTGGGAGTCAAAATGTATCCTAAAGTGTTTATAATTTCAGGTTTTTTGACAGGGCTTTGTGTTTCAGTAGCAAGATAGCCACAAATAAAACACCTCAGTGTATTTAACACAGGAGGTTTGCAGTGGGAGCCAGCAAAAACAATGGAAGTGATTTCTCCCAGTAACACCAACCTTAAAAAATACATTTGCAATTAAGGGTTTGCCATTCATGTACAATATGAACTTCCTGACATGGCTCACTCATTTTCAGCATTTTGTTTGTGCATAGAAGACTGTTGTGCCTGAGGAATTGTTGCAGATTAAGGGGGGATTTCTACCTCAGTAACTATTCATATTTTGTACTTAGAATTGCACAAGATTTAAAGAAGAAAAAATTTCTAGGTATATTTTTTCACCTGAAATCTTATATGCTGTCATGAACAGGATCTCATTTTTTTAATCAAATGATAAATAAAGCCAAAGTTTTGACTCTCTAGTGTTATTAAGACAAAAGATTCTTCCAAAATGCAAACCTGTGTTGTACTAAAACCTGCCCTTACTCTGGTATGTGCAAATCATTTATATGTGCATGCACTTTTGTTTGGTTTTTTTTTTAAATTCATAGCAGACGATCCAGGCTTTATATATAGGAATTATGTGGAAATATGGGTTGCTTTGAAAGATGATTTTGCATGCACATCTAGAGCAATTCCTAGTGTAAATTAATGTATTTACATTTACATTAATGCTTCTCACCTATTCAGTATTTCTATAGTCCCTCCTTGCTGTTGTTATTTTGCTAAGGGCCAGGTATGCAAAATTTACCATATTATAAATTTTCTTACCAAAAAGCTTCCCTGCTTCAAAATCATTATGTTATTGTGATATTTAGCTGTTATTGCCTCATGAACTTCAAATATATTTCAGCCTAACAAATTCAAATCCCTTTAGTAAACACTCCTTGCTGCTTGTCCACACCTTCCTACAATTAAAGAACTTTGTCTTTCGTTGCACCTTCATAACTCTTTCCTAAAATATACCTAAATCATACAAAAACATATTAATTCAGAAGGTCTTGGCACATTATTTTGGGAAGTTTCAGCCTGGATTTCTGCTACATGCTCAATCATATTCAAAAGTCAGGGTCCACATCAGCTGAAGTTCAGGTTATAAATGTAATGAATAAAACTGTTCTGACTATGGGTAGGAATGATTGTGAATAATCTCAAATTTATGCAGCACACCATAAGTCACTGCCACCTTTTATTCATGTGAGCATGTGCACGTTTATTTGTTTATGGAAAACAGTTCCTAAAAAAAATTCTCATAATGTTGCAGCATATGCTACATAGGGAAGTTGTTCCTTTGAGCTGTATAAACCTACATGTTCAAGACATCTCTAATCTAAAAAACTTTCCTCTCTATCACCTGTGGAGAGTTTTTAATTAAAAAGTTGAGTTAACAGGAAAAAAATCTGAGTTAAGAAGATGTACATATTTAAGAAATTTGGGAAAAAGAGCTTTCACAATTTTCTTCAAAATAGGCATAAATTGATAGCGTGTTCTAATTATGAACACACTTGAGAATAGTTAAGCTAATGAATATTTTCCCTAACTGTTAAAAATACTAACAATAATTGACTAATAAGTACTCACTGGAATAATTAATTACAGTAAATTTTAAAATAATCTTGAAAATATCATAGAGGTTGTTAAAAGCAATATAGATTTGTGGCAGTAGCAAACCAGTCTTGAAATTCCATTAATTTAGTAGACACTACTTTTTTTCTAAACAGGAATATAAGAGAAGACATATTATATTCACCATACATGCAGCTTTTATTTTACTATCCTACCAGTAAATTTTGTATTTTGCCCACTGCAAAGCGAATACCCAGCAGTCACAGAGCAGCTTTACTGAAAAGCATCTGAAGTTACCAAAGGTCACTCTCAGGAGGATGTATTACCCAGTGCCTGCAAATAAGATTTCCACTTAACGTTTCTCTGCATGAATTTGATCCTAAGAACTTTAGTCACGATTCAGCAAAACCTCTAAAGAACAGGCATTATCCCCTGCCCTTGATGGAGGCTCAGAGGTTACTGGACCCCTTGGAGTAAATCTGGTTCTTCCTTTCAGCCTGAGAGGTGAGGTAATCCTGGAGGAACTGCCTCAAACACAAGGACATGAAAAATAAGCTGCATGACCACTCATGTTGTCAAAAATACAGCTGAGAACAGAAACTTTGTTGAGCTACATTCAGCAAGATGGAGGAGGAACTAGCATAACATTTATTACTTCAATGTTATTTTTAAAAAATAATCAGTTTTCATCACCTTTTACCTTCTGGACCTCTTACTTGCACTGGCAACATTCTCCGGTTTTTTTCCTGCAACCACAGGAGTTCTCATTCATGAGTGTCAACTGAATCTCTTGGGTAACCATTTGAAAGTCCAGAACTCAAGAGAAATTCTTGATGTCACCAGATCCATCATAACAAAAGTTAGAAGAGTTAGAAATAGATATTTACTGAGGGTCATGTCAGCACTCAGCCCTAATCAAACGGTATCAGACATTCAAATGCAGTACAAATCCACTTAAAGAATGTTTCTTTAATCAATAGATTGACAAGGCCCCAAGGAAGCTGCAAAAGGCAATCAGCATATGCTGGCAGGGAACTGGAAATGTAATTACAATCTAGAGAAAGGAAAATTTCACTGTGCCCTTCAGAACAATACAAACTCTTGTCATTTGCATGATGTCCCTCCTAACAAGGAAAGAGACACATATTTTTCCCCCCCTCTCTCACATATTTTCATGTTAGCCATTTAGTACATCCACAAACTTGTAAAATCAGGAAAGGAAGGAAAATGAGTTTTGAATAAAGATGTGCTTGACTTGGAGTTAAATTCTGAGTCCACAGCCCATCTCCTGCAGTACTTGGGAATTTCTGCCACAAAACCTGACACACAATAAGGCCCTGCTTAACTGTGCCACAGCTTTCAATAATACAACATTAAAAAGGAGATAAAGCTTGTTCATGCTGATGAAATTTCAGTAACTCAGGTCCTCTGTATTCAAATAAAATTTTTCACATTTTATTCCTGATTATTGTATGGCTCATTAAAGGAATAAACCCCAGCATGACATGAAAAATCACTTTAGTCTGATAAAATGAAATAAAACTCTATTCGGCAGCAGAAATAGCTTAGCTTGACTCTAAGAGAGAAGCTGAACAATAATTACTTTGATTTTTTACAGAACTTATTTTATGATTTTAATGTTTGCAAAAATTGCACTTCAGAACAAGAGGTATTCTTCCCTACTGAGGGGAAATCTCCTTTTTATTTATTTAGAATTTCCCTGCATACATACATTGCATAAATTTTAGGGCAACTAAAGTTTCAATTTACTTCATGTTCAACCTTTAAGTCTAGTTAAAATAACCTGCAAACTGGAAATAGTTAAAGAGTGAACCAGCAATCAAAGCAAGCAGAGACAAGAGAGGAGGAAAAACACTCTCCACCAAATTGCTTACATGACTTCATCTATATTTCTGAAGTTATCTAGGCAGATTTATCATTAGATCTTTTACTGAAAAGTCACTGAAAAACTCAGCACCACAACCACTGATATTTAAGTTTCAGGAAATAATTGAGGAAAACCACCAGATACTCAGTGTGCAGAGAGCACTGGGGATGCTTTAAGAGCAAAATATTTTATACAAAAACTGCCTGGTTCAATAAAGCCACTGAAATGGCCAAAACTTGGAAAGTTGTCTGGGTTGCAAGCTTTGGGTTTATTTGGGATGAGGGGATTTTTTTGGTCTGGGTTGGTTTGTTTGTTTGTGGGGTTTGGGGGGGGCACATTTGAGATTTCTTTTTGTCTTTTGGTTCCAGGGCGCAAAGTTAGAGGATAACTAGTCTTTCCCAACAGATCAGTCACCACGTTTTTTTGCTCCAGTCTCCACTACTATGATTTCACCTTTCAGCAAACACAACACAGTTGTCACTCTCTCCCTTCTCCAAAACATTTTCAGTTCCCCTGCTGCTGCATACAAGAGTCACATCATTAAAGTTTCAGCTCAAACCTCTCCCTGACCACCACTTTACAGGCAAGCCATGACAGACAGGCTGTTCCTGGTCCAAGCCACCCAATTTCTGTGGAACAACCCATGAGACCTTCCTTGAGCTAAAATGGACCAAGGGGAGGGTCCCTCCTGGGAGCTGGGAAGCCCTGATGGGTGACACTCCAAGCCTTCACAGATGGCTTCTGAAGAAGCTTGAAAAACAGCTACTGATGGAAATACCAATTATGGGCAGCTTCCCACAAAATAATCAGCAATAACAAGTTTGGTTTGCAATAGCCAGGAAGGAAAACTCTGATTGCAAAATAACCCTTATGTTGTTTCACGAGAAACGAGATTTTTGTGTGAGTCAAGTGCTGGTGAGTGAAGACTCATTTCATTTCCTCAATCCCCCATTTTATGTAAATCAAGAATCTTGCTAAACTTTGCAGTTCTAATTTTTTCTCTAATAAAAACTTATAAAATAAGAACACCTCCCTCCCCACATACACACACACTTCAATAGCAACAAGCAGATTTTGGAACTTGGTTCCACATTTGTTACCAGGGAAACTGCACAGACTTGGAGAGATTCACATGCAAATTATTTCCTAATCTGCTCTGTCATAAAAACACAATCTAGCAGTCAACTAGCAATACGCATTAAAATGCAAAGCCCAGGATTATCAGCAAGCTCAGTCTTAATTTTGACTCTGTTTGGTTCTTATATTCACAGCTTATATCCCTGCTATGAAACTGCTGCTAAACCACTCTGATTTGGTGAAAAACGTCTTCTACCTACACTGTGCAATGCAGACAGCAAGGACCAGGACTTCTGAGCACAGAAAAGATTCTCCTGCCTTGTGAGTGAGCCTGGGCAGGGAACGCAGCCCCCGTGTCCCTGCACTGTGTCACCAGCCTTGCTGGGCCTGGGGCTAGCACAGCTCACTCACTTGGGATCTGAACCTGCTGCTGCAAAGGTCAGTGCTCTGTCAGCCTTTACACCTGGGTTGGCTCCAATGGAAACACACACTGGCAGAGTGCACAGTACTGAGAGAAACAGAAATTAAAGTTCTACAAGCCCAACACTAGCAGTGCTATTTAGTAGACTCTACTTCAGGAGAGCTGGCCTTCACTCAGACTTGGGAGTGCCTGTTCAGTCCTTCCCACGCTGCCTCCAGTTAGTTAATCCATGTGTTTGCAGCATCAGTGGAGCTGCACAGCCCGAGCCTGCAGCTGCTGGCAGAGGCCAGACACATCTGAAAGTTTCTTGCAGCTCTGCTGGGTCCCAGCTGCAGCAGCCTTGACCCTGCCTCATGCCCAAGCATGGCAAGGTTCACAACTGTGTGCCCTGCCAAAGGCAGCAGAGGTGTATATATCTTCAGGGAACTTGATATTTACATTAGAGAACGATAAAGGGAGCTCATTTCCTGTCACAGAAACATTCCAGAAACCTGTCTGCCCCTAACTCCTTCCGCTCACTCCAGAGAGGATGAGTTGGCAGCCTGAGCTCCTGGGTAAGTGATACCCCAACTTTGCTTTGATAGGAGCTCACCAGAGCCTGACAATGTGCATTTAAGCATTTGATTACATCACCCATTGGTCATTAAGGAAACCACAGTTGCATCTTCCTGTTACAGCCTATTTGATTAAGTTATATGATACATCCTCCAGCATTATTCATGCCTCTGTGCACCAGCAGCTAATTTCCTTTGCTGCATGTCATCCGGTTTTTATTAATGTCTCCTCCAAAATGAACTTCTCAAGTTATATTTTTTTCTCTTCTCATACCTTCTCACAGCTCAGTCTAGTTCTCAGAGACATATTTTAATTAATTTACCTGAAGAATATACCATTACTTAGGTATATTACTAAATTTTATTTCATACCTTCTTATAAGTAGTTTTAGTCTGGGTTTAACTTCTGGTTTTCCTTTTTTGGGGGGAGTTATTTGATTCAAAAGTACTTATTCTGAGCAAATTAAACTGTGAACCATAAATGACTGATGCAACTTTTACAACATGCTAATTTGCATAAGTATAACTGCTGATACCAGAACAGGAAAGATTAGCCAACAGTTCAGAGCACTGACCAAATGTGAATTTTGTCCTTGTGATGTGCACAGGCTGTGCATAAAAACATAACCAGGGCAGTGCTTTCACTGGAACTCTACTAGTTTAAAAACATAAAACACATACAATGATGGCAAGCTAGTATTTCCAATTAAATGAACCTAGTTATCAGGCATTTAAACGCACCTGAAAATGCTCAAGAACTTGAAACTACATCTTCTATAGCCAGAATTGCATCATGGCACTAAAAACCAGATACCTCCAAGCACAGTATTTATTTTCTTTGCAGTTTAATCCGGTTCCTACTACAGATGTGCTGGAGCAAGGATCCCTCCCCAAGAGATAATGGATGCAGGAGCATGTTCATGGAAAAACCTGTACCCTACAGGTGGAATCATGCCTGATTAGCACCTGAGAACCTGAGTGAGAGGGAGATTTGCTCTGGAGGTGGCAGGATCATCTCGTCCCTCTCTGCTTGCAATGTACTGACCCATGCACAAACCACTGAGGGGTTTACAACAGAGAACTTTTTCCATAATTGGCCTTGCCCAAACATACATGGTACTATAAGTGCCTGCAAACTTCTTGTTCTAGCTGTACGTGACCATTTCTCCTAAACTTTGTCTCTTTTAAGTTTAGGTTTGGAGCAGGCTCCCTCCACTAAACTCGACAATCTGATCTCCAGATTTTTTCTTTCCACAAAAATGGCAGAGATGACCTGTCATGAAATACAGAATATATGGTGAAAAATTCTGAAACTTCACAGAGAAGCTGATGCATGATGTGCATTACGGTAGAAGTGAAGAGAAAAACCAAGGGGAACTCAGGAGGTTCTTGAAAAGGAACTTAATAAAAGATAAAAAATGCTTTGAAGTGATTTAAGTAATTCAGGATTATTTAAACATCATCCTGGATGTGAGCAAGGCTCAATTTAGTCTTCCTTCCATAAATATGCACTTGCCTTTCTAACAGAGATCTTCTTAATCCCCTTTCTATCCTGTTATTTTTGGCTAATTCCAAGTGTATCAAATACACATACAAATTCTATTCCTATTTGCCAGTGAAGTTGTCTTTAACATATGCTACAATACTAAGTGCCAGAGGGCAAAAAAACCTTATCAAGTTTATATTATTGATTGTGCACTATTTTGTAATGAATTTCACTAAATCCTGCAATCCTGTGCTGTTTAAGACCACGACAGACTTGAAAAAGTAATTTGTATAACAACAATGAAGAATTACTCTGACAGAACTGTGAGGGAATTCAGCCTTCAGTGATGAACACAGTCTGAACCTACGTCCTCTCATTAGTGTTGAATTAATTAGGCTTTATTTATTCATATGACATTAATGATTATATAGAGCCTATAATTGTCAAAGTTTCAGAAATTCTTGGTAAACTCTGATAATGGGAGGAGTTCAGTAACCCTATAAGAGATAATAACTCAAAGTTTGCTTTCTCACTTTAAGACACCATTTTAATTTTTATTTTCATCCTGAACTTTTAAGATTCATAAAAGCTTCAGCCTAATTTTTCCCCCTACAGTCACAGAACATTGCAGTTTTGAAGTACAAAAAGCACATCCATAATTAAAGGCTTCCATAAGAATTATGCTGTATGATTCATTTCGTTCAAAACCAGCAGCAGATATTATGAGGATACCATTTATTATATGATTACTATTGTTGAATTCTTGGTATTTAATCTTCATGCATTTAATATTCTACTTTTTATTTAGCTTATTTCTAAAGAAATATTGCTTGCATATTAAGAGGAAAAAGGAAGAAATAGGGGAGGAACAAGATGAATATTTTTTGGGAACGTGTGCTATTATTTTGATTTGTGAATGCATATGAATTAAAAAAAAAAACAGATATATTAGTCTGTTGGGTATACATGCAGTAGATTTTATCCTAAAGAAGGAAATTAAAAATAAAATATGAGAGTTAGATAAGCTTTCAGAAAGGCTTAATTTAGAAAATATTTGTGAATTATAATTGACACAATGTAAAATACCCTTGTAAGATGTTTAAATGTCAGCAAACTCCTGAGAGGAATATTACCATTAAAGTATTACGGTTTAAACAGAACAGAGAAAAGCAGAACAGTTTTATGCATTTACACATCAGCACAGAACACCTGAATATTTTCCTCATTTGCACTGAGAGATAAATGCTTAAAACCTGCAAAGCTCTGGTAGGGGAGCAGAACCAATAGTAGTGGAGCTGTATTTTGAGAAGGAATTCATGGAAGAGCCTAGCAGGAAAAACAAGGAACCCAGCAGTGCCCTTGTGTCTCAGTCCCAGCACTCACAAATGCACCCAGAGCTGCAAAGCCCCAGGAGCACAGCACCCTTCTTGTCTCAGCATTACACTTCTGCTTTGGTGCTCCAAGGGCTGTGTGAAACAATAACCTGGCCAAAACTTTTTAACAAAACCTCACATGTCAATCCCATCAGCAGCAGGTATTTAATTACACACACGTGTGGAGGCTCCAAGGATGAGCAGGAGTTTATGTTTCTTTCTGCTTTTGCTCCCTGTGGGTTTCTTGTTTGTTTGGGGTTTGTTTTGTCTCAGTTTGGTTGGGCTTGGGATGTTTTTTTTAGTAATTGGAAGAAGCGAAATGCAGAATGGATGTTATCACCTGTACAGAATTCAAACACAAAGCAAAACTACTGGCTGTTATAATAATCTGTCCTGAAATACCAAGGAAAACACAAAAAATAACAACCTAAAACCCCTCCTCGTTCCTCTGGCAAGTGCTGCACACAAAAACAGGCAGGTGAATGGAACAAAAAATTTAATTATTCCCATAAACCCTCTGGGCAATGTTACATATTTTCAGAGTTACCTATCACTACATTACCATTAATCAGCAAGGTTATACACACAGAGAGAACTCTGATAACATTCCTGAATGGCTTTTCATAATGAAACAAACAACGTATGAAAGTAAGACAATGAAGCTTCTTTTTCACTGCTTTGTCTTGATTCAGAGGAAAAAGAGATGATATTGGAAGCAAATAAAGGCTTTATCAATTAACTACATCTAATAATTTAAATATTTGTTAGCTTTACTTTTTTGTTTGATTGGCTTACATTCTAAAATAAGACCATAAAAAAATGAACTTTTTTCAAACAATAAGTAAAGGATTTTTCACATAAAGCATCAAATACAATGTTGACTACTCAGTAACCAAGGAAAATGTTAAAATTTATTTTTAGACAGATGTGTTTGCAGAGAATTGGAAGCTTTTTGAGAAAATTATTCCTGCAGTCCTACCCAGCTTAGAGCAAAACAAAACACAGCACAAGGAGTGAACTGTAGAAGTATGTATTGTCAGTTTTAGAGGAGAGGAACAGGAAAGAAGCAGCAGTGCACAGAAGGTACTGTTAGATAAGATTTATGCAGAAAGCTATGGATTTGTTTCTCAAAGTAATAATGAAATTGAAAAGTATCCACTCAAGGTAGTCTGCCTGAGTTCCTGTTAGAATAATTAATTCAACACTGTGGGGATGGAATTGTTATTGATGTGTTGAGGCACCAGGAGACTTGGACAGGCACTCTTTAATTATTTATAATCTAAGCAAATAAATATAATTAAGCAATATGTATCTTTATGAAATTCAAATTGAATCTCAGAGGTATAGAAGATCACCTTTGCTTACAAACCAATGACTTAGATAAACTTTCAAAGATCTACTGCTGTTGTGTTGAAGCTAAAAAGTCTTTAGTAGTAGGAACCTGGGAAATGCTATGACAATGTTTTGATCAGCATAAAATCCCAATTTTGTCAAGAGAAAATCAGGCAAGTTCTGTGACAAAGACAATAAAGGAGAGATACAAAAAAGTTAAAAATCTGGAGTTTGCTTTGTATATATAAAATACATGCAATTTCCTCTTCTCAAAGCTTTTGGGTATATTTTAGCACCAAGTGAAGAGATGACTTCATCCAGAATAAAGTGCTTTATGCAAATGTATTTATCACTGCAGAGAAGCAGCAAGGGTTCCAAGCTGGAAAAGGACAGCTGTCAATACATCATGAAAAGAAATAGCCTAGAGAACGTGCACAGAAGTACATGCATGGCCAGGCAATTTCCATCTTTTTCCAGAGTGAAATATAAATTTTCACTATCCTGAGTCTGTTTCTGCAAAGGATAGAAGACTGACTTCAGGATTATTTTTTTTCCCTACTTGTTTAATGGTTTGGGCTTTTTTAATCTTTTCACATATGCATGCTCCTTTGACTATTCTCAAGAGAATTTTTTTTTATTTACAACTGAAATTCTTGAATTATATTCTGACTCCAGGACATGAAACTTTCTATAGATGATTAAGCATTGTGAGATCTAAGATGAGTTGCCAAAATATTGCAAATCTTGAAGTCTTCTTCAGACACAGTTAGCTAGAAACAGAATACAGGAGAAAGTGAAGGAAGGTCCCTAACTCTAGATGCCAACAAACAGCCCACTAAGATCAAAACAAAGCTCTCCTTCAGCTTCTGGAAAACTGGAGTCCAGATTCTATTGAGGCAGTGGAAAGAGCTTTAAAATGTAATACATAAAAATACTTTCTCATCTTTCTTGCCATTTCTCTTTTGCTGTAAGCTGCCTTCCTCCTGACTCTTCATGTACGATCACTGACAGAGGAATCAAAGAAAGGGCCTGTTTAGACAGGTGCAACAGTGGTAATGGCTGTCCTCTCAAGCCAATGCAATAGGATAACAACTAAACACTGAAATGTACCTTTCCAAACTGTTTTGGGATGAGCTGAAGAAAAATGAACAGTAGAAAGACCAAACTGGAGAGGGAATTACAGAAACAAAAACGACTCTTAAGAAATCAATCACATTAACAGCACTGGAGACAGTCTAATTAATGGCACTCAGCCATTCCATGTGGCATTTAGTGAGAATCCTGCCCAATTCACTCACTCAACAAGAGACCACCCCATGTAGCTCCAGCTGCCCTCCTCAGGGCACAGGGAAGGCCTTGCTTGACTTCCCTGTGCCCAGTCCCTCTGTTGGGAGGGAGGCGACAACTACAAACAATTTGTAACAGTGACAACCACAGTGGGCGAGTGCCACAAATGCTAAAAAGAGTGATGATGGTTTAGAGAGAAATAAACTGAGATCTATAATGGTGTGAAGTGAGGCATCCCTGAGAAAATAAAGGAGAATGAAGTAATTTGAGCACACTGCTGGATTTGTGGATGCAGGGAGGAGCTGCTGGAGAGATGCAGGTCTCAGTTCCAGAGGGACCTCGTGCTTGCTTACTAAAAGCATCATGTACAGATGGAGCAGCTAATTTATTATGATATTTCCCTTGATCAGCCCACCAACAGGGTAGAAAGAGCTTCCTCTCTTTGGGATAAAAGAGTAATATAGAACAAAAAGAAGATTATTCCTACTGCAAACTCTTCAAGTTGTGATAGAACATACAAGTGTGTTTCAGGTGGCTTCTGCCAATCAATACTCTGTTTGAAAAAGTTTTGGCAGTCTAGTGGATGACATTTCATTTTCAAGCATTTTAGCCTCACCAGAAAGAAGGAAAACCTTACATTTCTCTCTTGGATATCACATTATTAGTTACGAACCCACCATATTGCAATACTGATTTACAGGGCTGCATCTTCAAATCCAGCTCAGAACTAAAAATTAAGGGCCCACCTGTCCTTATCCTGTGGTTCCATCCTGTCTTTTGCTACAGTGCAGGGACATGTTCTTAGCTCCTCTCCATTGGAAGCCATGTGCAAGTGTGAATGTAGCACAGAGTCACAGCAAAATTCTTCTACCGCTATTATTTTTGAGGGCCATCTTGTGTGATAAAAAGGTCAAGTAATGGTTCTGAGCCATTACTGTGTCTTTATTCTTCTTTCCTTATACAAGAAACAGTGTAAAAATGCTTCATCAGTCTGTCCCTTCTCAGCTCCTCCTTTTCCATTTCTCTCTGTATTTTCAGTGCTTTTCTGCATTATGTGCTTTCTCTTGAACCAGTTGCTGATCCAGTTTCTAAACTTGGGAAGATGTGGCAGCAACACCACAACTAGGCAAGCCCAGGATCCTCAGCAGGGCCCTCAGACTCAGCAGCAGTGCCTCCATGCCACTGTACCAGGCAAAACCTTTTAAAAATGTTCTCTCTGATGTGTAACCATGGGAGAGCACAGGTCCCAAGTTCAGCTAAGCATGTTGTGAACATTAGCAGCTTTAGCTCCAGAAGGCAAACACAAGTGACAGCCTGTAAGTCAAGATATCATTTTGGAAGAGTTGCTGCAAGGAAAACACTGAGATGAAAAAAGAGTGGGTATTGTGGATTTTTCAAGTGAATATTGGAGCTCCTGAAAAGCACCAATACCCAAAACTTTGGGTATAATAGGAAAGGTATTAACACATGCTTTACAGTGCCACTTGACCTGTCCCAGACACCAAGGAAAAATCAGAGAGAGGGAAGCATTTAATTTCCCTTAGTAACAATAAACAATGCTGAACAGCATCTTCTACTCACAGAATGCAGTCTGCACTTTCAACGCGGAATAAAACCCTCCACATTCTTAGCACTCCACCTTCCTCAGCCTTGGTACAAAAAAACCTCGTATCCCATTCAGGAGGGTAACAGTGTCCTCCAGACCCAGCTCCCTGGAGAACACAGGCCAACCAGGGTGAGCAAATTGGTCTAAGCTGTGGTTGCCAGTTAAGCCTAAATTAATCCTCTCCATGGATCAGCGTCTTGTGAATAAATTAATGGGCACGCTACCTGGGAGACAGGATAGAGTCTGCTGCTACCTCATTAAAGAATTCCTCCCTTAAGCAAGATATTAGTCATTTTGAAATTTGTGGGTCCTTCACTTTCAAATTTTCAAAGGGAGTTTTGAACTCAGTCTATGAAGGATTAATACATGGTTTGAAGTCCAACCAGGGCTTCTTAGGTCTGTGGTGAGAACAGCAGCACAGAGCAATCGCTGTTACTTTTGATTTAAATGCCTCATTTACTCCTTCCACATTAAAAGCTATTAAATAAAATTATGCTTAACTAACAACTTAACACTAAAGGAATTCTCCTTTTTCTCAGAGATAGACTGTTGTTGTACACTGTCCCCAAAGCAACCATTCTCTCCAACTGGGTCTCTCAGCATACTCTGTGTATCAGGAAAGACAAAATGAAATAAAAACACACTATCACAAACTTAAAAAAGAGAACATTAGCAGTTTCCACTGCTCTAAAATAAAATCTAAAAAAAAAAAAAAGAGATCAGCATAAAGGCATTGCACATTAATTGTGGGAGAAGTAAAATTTGAAATCTTATTCCTTTGGCCTTAATTGCTGGTAGAAATGTCTATCTTAAATATAAGGAGAATAAAGAACAACCATATTATTATTAAGTGGAAACAGGGTATATTGCAACAGGTGTATTGCTATGAAAACTTTGTGTAAAAAATACAGATTTGAATAACACAGAACATCAATGTGCCACTTTATACAGCCCATGTTCTACAGAACCAACAAGATGTTTTTCACACACATTACACATAGCAAGGACTGATTGCCATTGCCCTAGAAGTGCTCTGGACACTGAGATCAAAAGCAAGGGGAGCCACCTGCTCCTCCCTTGTCATTTTTAGCTGGTATTTGCTCAGTCCATCAAGCAGAACACCTCTTTGTTTCAAGATGCCTTTTTATTTTTTTTTTTTTTTTTGTTCACAATTTGTCTTAGGAGCTTGAAACATAGGAAAAAAACCCCAAATTTTCTTCCTCTTCACAACAGCCTTTCACATAACTGAAAACAGTTACAGTGCCTCCCCCATAATTTTCTTCTAAAGATTATCCAAACTGCAGTTCTTTCTATCACTGTATTCTGGGTTGTTCTTCCTCGGCCACCGACCAACAACTCTAAATCCTTCTTGAAGGAAAATCATTGTATTTTTACATGGGATCACTTCATGCATTTTTTGCACTGTTTATAGAGCCTAATGAGGTATTTACCCTTCTCTCAGCAGTGTAACAAATGTTGGCTCACATTCTGCTGGGAGAGGAGGAAGGGCAGCTCTGCCCCTGCACTGATGCACGGGGCACTGGGTTCAGAGGCTGGAAGCTCTAAGCCAAGGCTTTCCTAGGGGTCCAGTTTTAAATTCAACCCTGGACAGAAGAAAGGGCAATTTCTCACAAACAGGGAAGGAACAGAAGGGAGGGCACGGGAAAGTCAGACCGATACAGAAGCAGAGCCCTGAGAACTCTTGGGTTTCCAGTCACTTAATTTCTTGCCACCTGGACTCAGCACAGACTGGAACAACTCCTTTATGGGACTGTGTGCACAAGTGATGGTGTTTTAGGAGGGCAGAATTCCCATGTGACCACATCCTACTTCAGAGTGTGCCTGTACATGTAACAGGAGAGGCAAAACTACCAACAACCTAAATTATTTTCAGTTGGGGGGGGTGAAAAAAATCTGGTGGAAAACTTATTGGCATACAAATTTGTATTTATGCAAATACACATTTTCAGAAAGAGCACAAAAAGGAAAAGGTGCCCTCAAGGTGGTACCAGTTGTCAGAGGGAATTATATGATTTATAGAAGCTCTCATAGCTGGGGCAGGTGGCACAAAGATATTTATAGCCATCTTCCCAGCAGAACAGGTGTGCTTTGTGAGTAAAGTTAATTTCACACAGTTTCATTAGGCAAATTTTCACAGATAGGCTCATGATTCATCAGATCACTTTTTCTATGATTATATGCATTTAAATCCTTTACTGAATCAGGTTGCTGCAGTCAATGGCAACTGTCATTGTCTTCAATGAGAAGGAATTCACATGGTTTCTTCCCAAGATCTATTCAAACATTGTCTCAATACACAGGCACATCTGTTCAAACTCTGGTCCTGAAAGAATAAGCATTTTTGATCCTGGCATTTTATTCATCATGTGCCATGAGTAAATTAAAGGATAGGTACAGGATTAGATAATTTAATCTTAAAATATTCTTATAGGATTTTTTCCAACTTCTTAGTTATGTGAAAACAATGGAGAAACCATCTTTTCCCCTACATATTTCCACCTTCTCACTCATCAGAAAGATCTCAAATCAGTCCTGACACTTAGTTAATCTCTGTGTGCAGAGAGCTGATATTATAAAGAACAGCTCAATATATGTCCCTTTGAAATTACTCTTACTTCTGACAGGCTGCACAAGACACTGCAACTGGGAAACTCACACATATGAGATACTGGGCTAATCTCTCTCACACAAAGATAAATTTAGGTATTTTACACAGAGGTAAAACTAGATCTGAGCTACCATCACTGCCAGGCTTTACCACCACGATTGCATTCCAAGAGAATTCACAACATGAAAATCTGAGCTGGCTGACACGAGGCTGCTCCGAGTTTATCCCAACATTGGATCCAGCTGTTCCAAACCCATGGGCTCTGCAGGAGGTGCTCACCCAGCCCTGATCTGTAAGGCAGCTTCTCATGGTGAGACTGCACCCACAGGCTCTTTGCCCTTGGCTATGGAGCTCCACTGCTGCTCTCAGAGCCCTCCCTGGTGTTTGTACACCTTTTTTGCTCACCTTCTTTCAGACAGGCTGTGCTTCACATTTAACCCCTTAAAATATGGCACATAAAGTCTATTACAGAGTTTTCTTAAGAGCACAGATAATTACAACCTGTGGACATGATCATGCCAGCCTCAGTTTGATCAAGCCTGATGTGAGGCTCCTTCATCTCTTCTCAGACATATTGCTCACTCAAAACATTCTTTTCTTTTTATTCAGACAGATGTATCTTTGCCATTATTTAAAATTCCATCCTCTCTCTCACCCAGGAAGAAGATAAATGGTTCAGCAAGCCATGGAGAGATAATCAGCACAGAGGAATCTCAGAAATAGTGAAAGTTGGGGCTACACTCTGACATTAATGTCACAACAAATGGCACAGTGTCACAGCTCTGAGTAGGGGTAGCACGTGATTACATTTACAGCTCCAAGACAAACATACTCCACTAACAGGCTGACATTTGACAAGAAGTCAGGTGTACTGCATGGGATCCCAACCAAGTTTATGGTTGCAAATTATCAAATACAAAACTTAAAGTCTCCTCAGTAGTTCAGTTAATACAGACTTCAATTATTTTTGTGTGAATACAGATTTTGCTAAAGCAGTGTATCTCAAAAGGGTTTAGGAAGGAGATAAATAATTTTCTTATCTAAAACAAAAGAGAAAAGTGATACAGTCACACAGCTAATGGAAGAGCCACAAAAAAAATCTGCCTCCCTCTCTCTATATATATATTATATATTCCAAGATTTGGATAGCTCAGAAAATAGACTGTAGATTTTTAAACTCAATAATTCCCCTGACATACAGATACTTTGGAGACTACTTCTGAAGATACTGTCAGTTTTCCTGATAAATCAAACTTCTAAAGATGAGAGGTCAGGGATGGTTCACAAGATATATTTCTGCAATATATAAAACTTGGAGATGGATACAGCTAAGGTGGAAAATGTTTGAGTCATTTCAAAAAAAGTAAATGACTATCAAATGCATAAAACAAGCTAAAATCTAACCACTGGCTGCAGAAAGTAATGTTCCCAGAACTTTTGTTCAGCAGCATGTCTCCTTTATCCAAATGAAGACATGAAACCAAATTGCCAAATTTTTTTAGTATTGCTTAGTTTTTTTGTATTTCTATAAAGCAAGTGCAACATAACTGATAAAACTATAAGCTTCTAAAATACTTGTTTTATTGCAAATCCTATTTGATATACATGTGTTCTCACTAATATTTAAGTGCTTAATCACCTCTGCACAAGCAGATTGTTGCTCTTACACTGATGGCAGGTTTTTTACATGGAGCAGACATTCCAGGTGAATGTAGCACGTGACCATGAGAGCACTTGGTGTTTCCAGGCAAGCGTGGCCCAAGTGTCTTTCCACCAAGCACTGTGAGTGGACAGAGAAATTTCATCCCAAGCCTTCAGCTATTGCCATCAAAAGGCAGATTTTGCAAGTGAAAAACTGCTCTTGTCTTCTGAAACCCTATTTCTCACTCACTCTGCAGATGAAGGTCAAAGCTGAAATTTGTCTTGCTGTGTAATGAAGACATGATAAAAATGTGAAGCCCCAAAAGAGGAGGGTGTGATTACAAGCACTGTAATGGATGCCCTATTTGCTCTGCAGATTGCATTTCACCACGCAAAGCCAGGCTCTGACGGGTGCCACTGCCACCTGCAGCAGATCCTTTGGACACCTCCTGGGAAATGACACCTTCAAGTATATTATATTTATCAACAACACAGTGCCAAGAAGGGCTGCTGGCCTGAAAAAGCCCCTCACAGTGTTAAAGACAAAATTGTTCTCTCTGTTACCATGAAAGGATTTGATGAAAACAACTGGCAGTGCAAATCAGCCAAAGGCTTATAGACAGTCTATCTTCATAGCTTGCTACAGGAGAAAAAGGACAGTACTCTGGTCTCAGTGAAAATGGAATGTTAACAGAAAAAAAAATAAGAAAGACAGTAGTACCCATGTGAAATTGATGGCTTGGAGTACAGAGGAACAGAGCCTTGAGCAAAAGAAGGTCAAAAAAGAATTATTGAATTTCATCCAAGTTATAATAGGTTTAAATGACCAAAGTTGTATTGGAGTGGGATGCATTTTTCAAACCATTTGTATGTTTATCTTCAGGTCCAGATGAAATGATGTACCTCTGTGTGTACATTCAGTCAACATGGGAAAACTGGGTGCAGCTTTGCAGAAATTTAAGTCTTCAGTTCCACAGAACAACCATGCACTCCAAGCCTTAGACACACCCCAGCACAACAGTTTTTAACACCTTCAAAGGGGGCTGAATGCTATTTCAGTATGGGAAAAAAAACCCAAACAACTGGACTCAGAGAAGACATCTGAAAAAAGGATAATTTCACAGCACAGCTTGAGTTTTTTCATCTCTCCTTACTGGTTTTGACTTCACACCATTCATGCTTTGACCTCTTCCCTGATTTGCCTGCTCTATGGAGTGTTTATTTTATACAAACATGCAGGTAGTCAGTCAATTCTCAGAGCTGATTCTATTGACTGGAATTGCTTGGGCAGTGGGAAATTTCAGCAGTGAGCCATCCCTGAGGTAAATTTTTTTGGTAGTGTTTTCATTGTATGCAAGCAGGTGCCTAATATTGGGATTCTATTCCATCAGCAGGACACTGTTACTGGAGCATTAACATTTCATACACAACTTTGACTTTTAAATGGGAAATAAAGTGTGTTCACACAGTAATATTTGACTTTGTGGACTTGTCAATCTCCTTGCCTCCTTCCCCAAAATTTAAAAACAAACAAACAAAAAAATCCCCCCAAACCACCAAAGGAAGAGGAAAGAGAACACACAATTACAAATATGAAGGACTTGTGGCTGTACAATAAAGGCTTGTCCACCCTAATGTGACTCACTGTGTGCACATTCAGCCCAGCAAGAGATTCCCACCAGCTGCCCCAGACTATTCACAGGCTTGGGAGTTTTGCTTAGGGTTTGGCTTCAATAATAACATGACCTCCTTCACTAAGAACCATCTTATGACAGCCCCTGTCTTTCTCTCAGCTTCAGAAACCAAGCTGAAGCTGTAATTCCCCATGGAGCCCCTTTTGTGAGAGTGGCAGGGAATTGCAGAGGCTCCCTGCCAGCCCTGTGGCTGTTTGCAGTGGTCAGGTGGAGCCTTGGCAGCCACTCTGCCACTTCCCACTGGAGTTTCTCTCAGGTTAATATGCCTCCTGACCTGGTGGGTTACTGGTGGCTAATACATCTGTTGTTTTGGTGAATACACTCACTGCACATTTACACAAACCCACAGAGTCCATCTGACCTCTACCCTGTTTACCAGAAAGCCTGGCTCAGGTGCAGAAACATCTCTGGTGTCTTCAGCCAGCAAGGAAAGCAATTAACTGAACAAACTCTGTGTTATGGCTTTCTAATTCCAGAGCCCTTCCTCACAGTTTGGTCATTAAGTGGTCACACCTATGCCCTACCTGACTTTCTGCTTTTGATATAAGAACTTTTGACTAGAAGCTTGAGCACCTCTTGCAAGTTTTTAATACTCTATTTCCTGTCTCTATTTGACCTGTTGTGATTTATGGCCTTTCTAGCTCTCGTTTGGACAAGCTTTGTACTTGTTAAAGAAATGTTTTAAGCCTTCCCCTATGATAGCCTCCTTGCAGTCATGCTTCCAGGAGCTGGGGCCCTTTGATGGCTTTATTTAGTTTGGTTTGCCTTTTTTTTTTCCCTCTATAAATGTGGTGGATTACCTGTGCTTCTAATACAACACTTTCCAAAACTGGAGATCATTTTGTAGGCATCTTACTTTTCACACAATTACTTTACAATCGTAAACATACAATTTTAAATTATACTGTTATATATATACATATATATTTCTGCTTCTTTACATTAAATATTTGTCTACTGGATTTACTCAGCTTGATACATAAAACAATTCAGTACAACACAATTACAATAAGAAACACTTCCATGGATGAGTCTTTAATGCACCTTGAAGCAGACCTTCTAAATAACTTAAAACAAAATTCAGAATGGCTTTTTTTTCCCCCTGAGGTCGTAACACTGCAGTTCAGTCCAAAAATTTTATCTATATACCTCATTTAGGTGAAACATTGACTGCACGCATCTGTATATATCTGTGCTTTTATCAAGTGTGCTAAATGCACAACTTTTGATTTCCCTTCATATTTCCTGATCAGTGTCACAGTCCTGAACAAGAGTTTGCAGTACATTCCTAGCTATTTTGATTTATATCTTTCCCTGTTTGAGTGGGCAGAAATCCTGTGCAAGCAAGGCCTCCACAGAGGCTCTCTCTTGTCACAGCACTTGTAGTGTTACACTTCCCATGCTGTGACACTCTCCTGCCTGCACATGTGATGCTCTCATCCTCGCAAAGCTGGCAGGCTGGCAACTCTGTACCCCATTGATCACTGTCCCATTGATCCTGCCATCTGTTACACAGCTGAGATGTGTTACCAAAGCCAGCTGTCATCAGACAGCCAGCATTCCTTCTATCAAACTTCCCAGGCTCCCAGCAGTGGCACAAAGTCCTTGCTGGTTGCTCCCTTCCCCTGCTGCTCATTATCACACGCAGCAGCTCACTGAAGGCCCTTCTCAGCAGTGCTGCTTTGTTTCTTCCTCCCCCTTTCCTCCCCACCTGCCTTTTGGCCCTTCCAGACTCACACTGCTGGCCACCTCCACTTGCAGTTTGCATCAGCAGAGCCCAGGCTTTTACCTCTCCACGCTCATTTCCTCAGTGTGTTTATCTAGAGCACCCCAACCAGGAAAACACATCTTTACCAACTGTCTTCAGTTGCGAGGTGTGGCTGGGGGTGTGTATTCTACTGCCATCTGTTAGAGGTAGGGCAGTTATCTTCTGTTAATTGGGCAGTTTTCTTTATCTTTTCCACAGCCAAGCCTCCCTCCAGGAAATATCTTCTGTTAATGGGCCATTGAGTGTCACGGCATGACTGATAAAATTCCATCGTCCTATTGGGAGATGCTCCACCTGGGGGAGGAGCCAAGCATTCCTACCTGGATATAATCTGAGCTTTGGAACAACAGAGACAGCTTTTTCACACAGGATTGCCAGAGGAGCAGCTGTTTTCTCCACTGCATTCCCAGAGGAAGCCCAGGCCCATCTGCAGCTGCACTGGACCTTCAGAGGAAAACTCCACCCTTCCACAGGATCCCTGCTCCAGCAGAGCCACACCTGTCATTGCAGGAGGGCTGCAGCCACCATTGAATGGCACTGCCACCAAACACCCTGACCCACAGGGTGTCAGGTTGTATTCTGCCTCTGTCAGTGTTGTTCTGTATTACTGCATTCTATTTTTACCTGTCTTTTTTCTCCTAATAAAGAGCTATTATTCCTATTCCCATATTTTTGCCCAAGAGCCCCCTTAATTTCAAAATTATAATGGTTTGGAAGGAGGGGGTTTACATTTCCCATTTCAAGAGAGGCTCCTACCTTCCTTAGCTGACACCTGTCTTTTCAAACCAAGACACCAAGACAGCAAAGGGTCACCAGTCTTCCCTGCATTTCCATAAATTCTGTAGGGCCTGCTGTCATTACACTTGCCAGGGCTTGTTCAAGATCAGTCATTGTGTCTGCCTTTTTGCAACAGCATGGCATTTTTTACTCACGTTTTTCATCACACGCCATAACCCACAAGCTGACTATCGTTTTATGATTATTTTATCATTTTAAAAACACTAAAAGAAATGGCAGGCACTACCTATAAGTGAATATCATTAGCATTTACTTTCAAGGATGCCACTGACAGAAGAAGTAGCATTTTCATCTTCTCATTTTTTGCCTTCCAGATGCTTACTTCATACTTTGTAACAATTAGAACTTAAAAATAAACTTGAAGGCTCTGCATGCTTACCAGTACTGCTAGTACTTGAGCTACTTTCACCATCACTCTTCCTGAATTTTGTATTTCAATCATCATTATGCAAGCTTTGTTGATTCAATATTGTCTTTTATGCACTATGTTCGTAAAGCCTTATTAAAGTTTAATGAAGACACAGAATCAGATAATATTTGCATGTAAAATAAAGCTGTAGTCTAAGCAATACAAAGTATCTATAATCATCACAACAAATCACTCAGCACAAGAGACAATAAAAAGAGAATGGAAGCCAGGGAAAGAGAATTTATACAGAATCTCTTCCTAGAAGCCAGCTACCAAAGGTTCACTAGACACAGTAATTTAACACACAAAGCTTTGTTTATCAAGCAAAATTACAATTTCTCTAGTGGTTTTTTTAACCTGTAAAACACCAAACATCTGTAAAATCTCAAATACAGTAAGTAGCTGCCCTAATTTTTAATTATTTTTAAGAATGCAACTGCAGAATAAACCAGTGAAGGATAAACTATGCTGTATGTGGGGTAAGTGACAGATGAAAGAGCCCTTTACTGAAATGCTACCTGTAATATGGGATAACAGAAAGGAAAGAATCAGTTTCAATATACCTCAAAAAATTCAAAAAGGTAATGAAAACCAAAATGAAGGTGAATATTCTTTGCTCTCGTACTATCTGCAAAAGATCTAAGCAATTTGAGGCATAATTTATTCTAAGATCAAAGTTGTCCTAGTTCAAGTCTCTCTGCTGGCAGAAATGATTTCACATTAGCAAAATATTTTACTGTTTTTGTAGTGATTCTCAGATGTGTTTTTATGTTCTCTGACTGCTGTAGGTGATTACTGAAGACCAGGGAAATATTTTGGCTGAGTCAAAGCTAGATCAGAAGTCTGCTTCACCTTAAACAGAGGTAAAGCAGCAGTGGTTGTTATTAACCATGATAAACACAAATGATGCTTCCAGGAGCTCAGGCAGAAGACAACAGCCCCCAATGAACTGCCACAGAATTGAACCAATGCTGCAAAATCTTTTCTATGAATATTTATTTGAATTTTAAAGCACCTTTGCTTTAACTTCAATTTTGCATCCCTTTTGTGTTTGCTTTTGGCATGTCCTAGTAAATTAATATACTAGCAGAAATGCTTGCTTGAAGCTGTGGATTTTCAGCAAATACTACAAAATATTTCCTGAAACTGCCCTATAAATTGTGGTGGTTGTGGTTATAGCCAGCAGAAATCTGATTTTGGAGGTTAATTTAGGCCTGTCAATGGAGAATAAAACAGCAGATAACTCCATCTTGAAATTCCTTCTATTAAAATCAGCAAGAACCAATTCATGAGCCATAGTGACTTAATTGCATAGCTACAATAAACAATTTTGGATAATAAATACTTCAGATTGCGTAAATAGTCCAAAACTGTACTGCAAGGGAAAGGCCTTATGTCACTTCAGGCTTAGGGAGTTGCCTCCCTACCTTACCTGTTACCACCAATATTAGATTCTTCAGATTCCCGTTTCTGCTGCAGCCATCAAATGTTCTGACCTGGCAACATGATTATTGTCAAAGCAGGGAGCAAAGTCCTGCAGCTCTTTAGGAGAGGCTCAGGTTTGCAGAGAGTCAGCCTCAAACACTGCCAGCTCTAAAAAAGCATTTTTCAGCAACCAACACATCACCCCTCTTCTCAAATTAAAGAAAACCAGTTTGCACTGGAGTATCCATGAAATGAAAGTGAGGAAATAACCTTCAAAGACTCAGTCTTTGATCAACACAAAGCAGTGTGAGAAGCAGGCACTTGCAATAGACCAAGCACGAGGAATTATATTAATCTCCTTGGAACTGGATGACTTTGGGAGGGAGCAGATATTAAAAAAACAGCAGAGAGACTCCCTCCAGAAAAACATCCAGACTTGTAAGGAAACGGTTGGAAAATAAAAACATATTTGCCTTAACTATTTCTGCAGTAAAGGTGGTTAGAATTTTGAAATATTGAAGGACGTTCAGCTGAGAAGTTCATCAAACAAAAAGGGTTTTGCCATATCTCTATGCAGGAACATGTAACACTGAAGAAAAACCATGAAGCAAATAAGGAAACTTCTTGGGACTATATGTGAAATTATTTTTACATTTCAGGTTACAGCACTTCAGTTTTTGGCTTCCCTTGTCTAAAGCTATTTTATGACTCTAAATGAAAACTTATATTTTTATCGGGATGGTTACACAAGCAAGAAATTAAACTCTCTTCAACTTTGGCAAATAAGCCTCAGAGGAACTCTTCAAAATCGTAGGGATTTCTGTCTACCAGAAGATTTCTGACAAACAACACTTCAAGCAGAGTAACTAAAAAAGTAATAAAGATAGTTCAAAAAAACCCCAACCATACTTCAGGAAGATGTCTTCAAGACTTTCAGTTTTTGAATATTAAACAATGTAGCTACCAAATTTCACAAAAAAATAAGGAAAAAGGATACACTTGTATTGGTTTTTAAACACATGAGAAAACATTTGAGGCTTACCATTGTGAGTCCATTTTCATGAGAAACAAGTGTACCTTACTGAAAATACAGTAAGGAAGGCAGCCAAGAGTGGGGGCAAGGGTTACAAGTGGAAGGGCAGATTTCAGCAGGATGAAGATCAGTCAGCTTTAATCCTTCTCCAGTGCTGGTGGCCTGTCCACACACACTTCTCCAGGATGGTCCACGTGCTCCACATGGACCCTGGGCCAGGTTTGTTCCCCCTCTCACTCACCACCCTGGGCAGTCATGCCAGGATTCCAGAGTAAAGTGGCCTGGCCAAGAGCTTCCTCCCCAAAATTGCAGACTGAATCCCATGAGTGCAGAGAATTCTGCTAGGTTGCTGAGATCCAGCCCTCACTTTCAGGTATAAAGTCCAACCTAGCTTACAACCACAGTGCTGTTATTTTCCTGCATTCCAAAACGTACGTGGGAAAACTGTGGTACACTTTTAAGATTTCTTATTGTTTTACTTAGTCCTACCACATATGTTTCATAGCTTTTCCAGGACTGGGGGTGAGGAGGGAATGTCATGACAGAATTTGCGAGAAATTAAAAGGATCAAACACAGTCTGAATGAGTTCATGTGCTCCATATCTCACGTAGTTATTGATCTACTTTGTCCTTTGGTTGGTGGAAATTTTAAAAGACTTGGTCAATCTATGACTAGATATAGCCAGCAAGGTTATGTTCTACACCATTTATTTCTAATTTCTTCTTTTTTAAGAGTATCTCACTAATGGAGAAAGGAAGACTGACCCAGCTGAGGTGAGATTAGATGCCAAGAGAATCCAGAGCTGTTAGCAGTGACTACAAGCTTTCTTTAATCACCAGCTACCCAGGTAATATAATAGAAGTACTTAAAAATGGGAGTTAAGCTGCTGTTGTTATTCTGTTTGGACTGGAATTCTTTTCCAGGAGTGCTTCTATTTGAAATAAATGGCCCAATTTCCCAAGATTTAACAATCAGGGCTCCATCCACCATTTGACTTGAATGGCACAATTAGAAGTACGGGGAAGAAACCTACTGGTCATTATCAAGGAGTGCTAAAGTATAGCTGTCTGCACCCACACAGAGCTTACAAACATTTCTTTTTCTGTTTCATAGAGTTTGTTGGTCCTCCAATAAATTAATAATCTTAGCAGTAGTTGAAAGCAGTTATAACCTTGACACGAATATTTTTCTTTTTTTTTACTAAATTCCCCAAAAATAGGTCTGTTAACCATCACTCAAGGACATTTTGAGGTTTCAATATTAACAGTGACAAACATTTTAAATATTAGTCTGATCAACATTTCAAAATTTTGTTTTAATTCTCTACTCCATATAAAAAATTCTCTGGAAACTTTATTGAATATGTTAAAGATTTAACTCTCTATAATGATTGGTGGTAGATATACTATCAGACATTAGAAATAATACCTGGCTCAACAATTTACAGGTAATCTACAAACAAAACTGTTAGAGTGCAGGACTTGGCAACATCTCCTGTTCAGCTTCCCCATGTAATTTCCCAATTCAAAGTAGACACTAACTGGATAAACATACACAATGCTTTAGTAAACAGTTTTGCTCAAGCAGTTGTGTTTTGCTTTCAGAACTCCTTCAAAGCTCCATCACAAACAGAATCAAAAAAAACCCAGTAACAACATAAGAAAAAGACATAAAGGAGAACCTACAATTACTGAATGAAAACCTGAAGGATTGGCTTGCTCTCTAAGCATACATGACAACACTAAAAACTGCTGTGGACGTTTACTTCAAGTTGAATGTACACTCAATTCAAAAGAGATCTTGTTTACAAGATCTAGGATGTTGATGAAGATGGCACAATCAGGCATGAAAAACAGTTATAAAGCCTAAAGTTTGGGGAAAAAAAGGACTTGGTTTTACATTTTTCCAAAACAGTAAAACCAAGTTCAACTCATGAGAGTAAAGTTGTGACAACAAATGAAATCAGAATGCTAAATCACAGAAAGTCAATGTAGGAATTACAATACAAAGCCCCCAAGTCACTGAATATTTAAAGTGAACATCCTCAAGTAGTGACATATTTCTTAAAAACAGCTAACTTGTCACAACATTTTGTTTGAAACATATGGAAAGCTGTACTTGCTTTTCTCCTGATAAATTTAAAGTGCCTGCTCCAGTACGGGAGCACAAAGAATCACTGTGGAAAGCCCACACAGAAAGAGTGACTGTCTGGGCAAGATATGAAAAGATATGAAGCATATTAATTTCTCATCCAGAGTTTCTCTGGTTCCACTTAATCCTCACCATCTAATAAAAAAAAATTCATTGAGAACATGGGAGTAAGCCTATATCATACAGCAGTGTTTGGCCAAGAGGTTGTTCCCTTGAAAGGAGATAAATAGAAATTTCTTTTTCATTAACAAGGAATGAAAGACATTCTTAGATAGAAATAATACTGTCAAAGAAAAAGACAAGCCAATTATTACACCAATTAATGTCCATTATGCTCTGTGTTGTTCAAGAAAGTCCATGAGATTCAGCTACAGGAATCCTTCAGTACAAAGCAAACAAGAATCCCAAAACCAACAAAGAACAAAAAAAAAAAGAACTAAAAAAAAAAACAGCAAAAAAACCCACTCAACCAATGAAAAATTGCTTAGATAAACACAGCTAGAAACAAAAAAAAAAATCTCTGAATATTTCCATTAACTTTTAAAAAATACAATTCTGCAAATCGAACATATAGATGAAAAATTACTACAAATAAAAAAAGCTAATTATTGCTAACCACAAAACCCAGAAAATTCTTAGTCTGCACTCCAGTATATGCATGTGCAAATATTTATAAACTAAAAAAAAACAAAGTAAATGTGGAAAAAAACGTAGCAGGATATTGGGTGAGGTGCATATACCCTTTAGAATATATTTCCATACAGACAGACATTATGATTGAAGCTTCAGCTACGCAAGATTTAGGAAAAAACTGCTGCAAATAAACCAGAACTTTCCAATTTTTTATTCCACTTTTAATACTCAGTAATCAAACGTAGGTCACAGGTACCTTCCCAAATCTACCTTCATTTCCCTGAGTGTAGTCAGATGTGATCTCAGAGGACACATAAGGCTGAGAAAAGGGAAACTGAGTGTATTCTGCAGCAGAAAGCTCTCTACGTCAGCAAATGCCAGGGTAAAGTTATAGTGTCATGACCATGCAAGATTAAAAGAAAGACATCCAACACTAAGATTAAAACACTCTACCTTAGCAAACAAAAATGTCTTCTACTTCCTGCTCACAGCTTTTTTTCCTCTTCAAATATCCACAAAAATCAAAAACCGTAGGTGAGGATAATCCATTACCATTGGAGAGCAGCACAGCTTTAGCAAACAATACCCCTACAGTTTTGTTTTCAGAGTTTTGTTGGGCCTTTATTTCTGGTTTGTTTTGGAGGGTTTATTTCTTTAAAAAAAAAAACAAAAAAACAAAACCAAAACTTTCCAAATTGATTCACACCTGCATAAAAAGTGCTTTCTACATCACTTGTGTCTGATTTGTCTTACACAAATATTACAACATAATGGTTTGTAGTAACACTTCCCTCTTCATCAAAACTATACACAATTATCAGACCCTGTAAGTCTCCTAAGTCCAGCTGCTTCTCCTCACAGACTTTCTAAAGAACAATATTTTAAAATATAACACAATACTGACATGGTAAAATTCACTTCTGCCTCTTGGCTGATAATCCCCCTCATTCCAACAGCATTGCAAAGCAAATAACACCAACAGGGAGCAATGCAGTGCACCTGCTGAAGCTCTTTATGTGAGTAATAGTGCTCATTTTTGGGCTATTATTCATCACAATCAGAGCACATCTTTTATCCCTATGCTTAGAAACACAGATAAAATATTTTTGTGAATCTCATGATGGAGGAAAGATGATATCAGAGACAAGTGTATCAATTTACAGATTTCACCTGTGAGATTACACCTCTGTGGTGAATACAAAAGAAAATTACCAATAAGTAGTAAGAAAATTAAAATACCCCACTACAAGACAGAAATTATGGAAAATTCTGGTTTTTTTCAACCGGAAATAGGAGGACCCTCACACTGTCTGACCATGTGGTCACCACAGCTGTCTAAGCCACATCAACATCAGAGTGAGCCACTTCTCCAAAGCTGATTCAAGATACCTAAATTACAGCACACTTATTTTCCCCTCACAGTTTAGGCTGACTGCTGAAGTGCTGTTTATGCCCAGAATAAGCTATTGGTGGCTCTAAATTAAACTGCAGGCTGTCCCCCTCTACTGACTGACTGCATACAGGACCTAGAGACACCAAGGCTCCCTGCCATTCCATTTTTTTGTTGGCCACAGCACGGGTAGAACATTCATCTGCTAAAGAAAAGTCTTTCCAATGATTCATTTTTCATTTGCTTTAATAGAAACATACACATAAAAATAATAATAAAAAAGGGCAACAAAATAAAATATTACAAAGGTGATGCAATTATCACCTTGGGAATAGGAGAAGGAACGAGCCAGACACGACAGATGTGAGCAGCATCAGTTAGTGTCCAGCTGCCAGGCTCCTGGATACTGAAATGGTGAAAGAAGCCTAACAGAATATGACTGGAAAGGTAATGGAAAGCAGACATGAACCTTTGATTGATGGTCAGCTGCAGCATGAAACTTAGACTTCAGAAAAGATGAAGAATATTTAATTCTTCACCAAAATGGTGCTGAAAGAATGGTGTCAAGCTCAATTCAGAGTTAGTATTTTAGCTAATTACAGTCACGCATTTAAAATTACTACAACTGTGGGGGAAAAATTGAAATTAAATTTGTGTAGGGAAGCATAGCAGTTAAACAGTGATTATCAAGGAAAATTATGTGGCTTCTGAGAAGAACTGAAAGCACTGATCCCAGAGAACTTACCATTCATGGGTAAAAGACTATGCACATTTTATAGTTCCGTGGAGTATTACTTTGTGCTCAGTGAGAGCAGAGGAGCGTCCCTGAGCACCCCAGAGCAAAGCCCACCCTGCAGTCACATAGTGAGCACCACAGCAGCTCGAGCCTGCTCTGCAGCACTGTGCTTTTGTGCAGAACTATTCAGAGTGGCTCTTCCAAGCTCTGCTGAGACAAGTTAGATCTCCTTTTCCTGTTCTGCTGGCAGTGGCTGTGCCTGCACAGGCAGGCAGTGCAGCACAGGGGGAGCAGAGCTGCGGAGATCAACACCCAACTCTGACATGACAGGCATTTTTAAAGACCTTCCTTTAAGTTCTCTGCTTCATTCATCTGACTGGGTGATCACTGGGGTCAGACGCACAAGACAGACTCGTGGAATGGTTTTGCTAATTTGAGCCTATTTGCATTTCAGTCCAGGTCAGAAGCGAGTCTGCCAGCTGCCTCCTCTCGCTGTTCACCCTGCAAATGGCCACAGGATGTAAAGAGTGCATGTGCATCAAGTTAAATTCAAACATTAGTCCAGGGGGTATCTGATGAGCTCCAAACACCAACAGCTATTCAGGACAGGTGTGCTATAAGTGCTAAATAAAAGAAAAGATGAAATCAAGACAAATAATTGAACTGCAACAGGCAGTGTTTCTGGATGAAGAGCTGTTTCTGCAGATCTCATCCACTCTGATGTTTGAAGCAATGTTATGCAACATGCAAGAAAGACAGCCTGTGGCAAACAATGTCAACATGATTAGCAGCTTAAAAAAAAATCAAAAAAAAACCAAAACAAAAACTTTTTTTAGTTAATGATTTCTGGAGTAGAAAGCAGACATTTTTTCAGCTGCACTGTTTAATTGCAGAATCAACTCGACGGCAAAGGTTTTCAAGGGAAAACATAATTAGAACTGATTCAAAAGGCAAATAGCTTCTGTTTCACTCCCACCAAGTAGGCAATGGCTTTAAAGCTATATTTAGACTTTAATAAAGCCATTTCCCAAACTGAATTTTATAGTGAAAAAAACCACCACTGTTTAAGTTAGTGAATAATGTGTTCTTGATCACAAGCTAGAAATCTGACTGACTCCAACAAGCTCCTGCTCAATGATGTTCAATTGTCTTTTCACAGTGGACAGTCCCATTCTTCAAGTTCTTTCCTGACTTCCATCTTTTTCAAATCTCTAATAAATTTTTGATAAAAGAAACATAATCCTCCCATCAGACCAACAGCACCTGTGAGTTTCTCAAGAATCTTTCCACTATTAAGCTTCTACTCCCATGTCTAGTCCTCACTTTTGAAGTAATAGGAATAAACACAACGAAAGGCAACTCCCTTCTTTCTTCTTCAGCAAGACCCGTATCATTAATTCGTATTTTAGTGTTAAAAACCTAATCACATTGGACAAAAAAGCTGTCATATCTTCTGCCCCAATGTTTAAGATCTTTATCAATGATCCGGACAAAGGAATCATTGAGCACTCGAGGCTGCACCTCGAGTGCTGTGCCCAGCTCTGGGCCCTTCACTTCACAAAGACACTGAGGTGCTGGAGCGAGTCCAGAGAAGTGCAAGAGAGCTGATGAAGGGTCTGGAGCACAAATCTGATGAGGAGGAAGCAACTGAGCCACCATGCCTGGAGATACTTAAAAGAGGTGTAGGTATTTAAAAGATGTGTAGATGTGCCTCTCAGACTGGTTTAGTGGTGGACTTGGCAGTGTCAGCTCAATGGTGCAACTCAAAGATCATAAAGGTCTTTTCCAACCTAAATGATTCCATTCTTGTGTGAACATCATCAAGTAAGCAGTGGAGGCAAAGGTCTCCCCCAGGTGAAACAACAATGCTGTCAGCCACAATTTGAAGGCTGTCTTCAGATTTCCAAGCCAAAGGGATGACACTATCACTGACTACTTAGAATCAGGTCTTTCTGAACAGTCTCACACAATAATTGAGGTTATTTACTTTAGAACATTCATCCTAATCCTTCCTCTGCTCAGGTATTCAAGAAAATGCCCGGGCATTTGAATACTCTCAAGAATATATTAATACCAGGAAAAAATTGATACAAGTGAGAAGCTCTTGATGGCCAAAACAAATTATTGCAAGGCACCAAAGCCAAATATTGGTTCTGTTACTACCTTTGACTTCTACTCACATCCTAATGCTGACAAATGATAAAGCCTGACCTTTTTCAGTAGATAAAGTAGATAGCACAACATCCATGGTTTTTAAGAAATACTTACTGGGGAAAGTGAGTCCTTCAGGAGAACATGTGTTTTTGTTTCTTCAGTAAAACGCAGGAATAGAAACGCTTTTGTTCTGTTTGTTTGCTGTTATTTTGGTTGGGGTTTTTTTTTTTTTTCCCTTTAATTCAAATATCACCGATTAATTCTTGGCAGACAGTACAAACACATTTTTACTGACATTCTGAATTATTTAAGTGAAAATTTCAAACACCCAGAAACCTCAATTCCCTAGACATCCATTTCAACATCAAAATATTTACCCTATGTTATTTTAAAGTAACTTCCAAACTTCATTTTCATCATTAATCTATTTTTCCTCTAAAGATTCCACAAAAGACACTTATTTAAATGAACTTTGTAACTAGGAGAATACAAAATGTAGAGTAATGCAAGCTCATGGAAAGACACATTATTCAGAGTCTTTGACAACCTGGAAGTTCTTACTTTCAAGATAAATGTACTGGTTTTAGAAAAAAAAAAAGATTCTAAAGTTGCCTGTCCCCTGGCACCTTGTAACTCTAACTGGACTGAGCAAATTAAGTTTGACCACCACTGAGCAAAGATGTGCAGCTGTTAATTAGATTGCATGGGGGTGATGGCTACAGGACTTGTGAGTAGGGCACACTTATTGTGCCATTCAACCTTTGGAATATGGAACAGAGCTGGGAAACAGAAAAGGGTCTAAAAATCACCCCACCATTAGAAAAGGCATTTTATCCTAAAGGTTTCTATAGTGTTTAAGGGACTTGACAGTGGAAGTGAATAATCATCTGAAAGAGAAGAACCAGTGGACTCATCAAAATGCAAATAATAAATGAGAGGAAAGTACAAAATAAGGCAGTTCTGTTTCCACATTTCCTGAAACTGTACCAGATGGCCCGGTGCTTGCCTTTCATTAACTAGTGTGCTGGGATAAAGCTGTGTTAATTAAATCACTAAACTACCTCTAATTCTCCGTTATTTACTAATTCAACAAATTTAATTTTTTTTTCTCGTTTTGTTCAATACAGCAAATTCTAATTAAGTCTCGTAAAGTTGAAAGGATCAATAATTAAATAAAATAGATGAATAATGATAGGTGGTTGTCTGTTATAGCATTAGCCATAAAACACAAGTTTCAAGGCACAAACTAGCTCACGTGGAAGGAATATTTCGCCCTAAAGAGACCCCGTGGAACAAAACATTGAAGGAAGAACTCTCTAACACACGTGCTAGAGCATTACAAATGCTGCCAACACTCTATTAGAGAAGCAGGCTGCTTGGCACTGAGCTGTGCAGCTTTTCCCTGAGATAACCTCAGAGCAGGACAGGCTTCCCAGAAGCTGGCTGGGGGCCACCAAGGCACAGGGCTGCAGCTGCCAGTACCAGGCAGAGGTAACGCAGCACTCTGAGCTGCACAGAGCACACCTTGGCTCTGCTCAGCCTCCCTTCACCTCTGCCTTGTCTGAAAAGCAGCTCCAGGGCCCAGTTACCCTCGCCTCCCACGTGATCTTTTGGGAAAAATAGCCACTGAGTGCACCAGAACAAGCAGTCCTGGGAGGTTTGTTAGGAGCTCTTCTTTTACTCAACTACAGCCAGTTAAGAAGTTCTTTTTCAAGATGCTAAAATTTGAGAGCCAGGACAAAATGAAACAAACGAATCTGTTAATTCCCATGCAAGGACTCAGGTAGGTTTCTGGGTCCCTGCTGAGGAGGTACAGCAGCACTAGGACAACAAAGTCCAAGCCCAGCAGGCATAAAAAACCCTGGAGCCTACGGAGTGAGGAGCAGGAAGCAGAGGACTGCTCCTATTCCAGAAGGGCTAGCTCATGTGGCTTAAAGAACAACACAGCATGGCTCAGGGTCCATGTTTATCCAACATATTCAAAAGACTCAAACAAACAAACATCTTCTTGCAGCTGGGGTGCCAGCCCACTTCATAGCAAAGGTAAACTCCTCAGAAAATATTTGTGAACTCACAAGAAACACTGGGAATGTTTTTGTAATTCTACACATTTTGGAAATAAGTGATATGCAGAAAATGATTTCAAGTATTAAAAAAAACCCCAGAATCAAAACCATTATAATGATTACAACTGACACTCAGTGTTTGCATTCAGGCTCCATCCATAGCCAGCAGCCTGTTCTCATTCTACCATACAAAGGGAAACATCCTGCCACTAAAATGTATTTAGATTGTCTAATACATGAAACCAGTGCAAATTTACCCACCAATACAGGAGAATCTTCTGTCAGGAGACAGAAAACATTGTTAAGCAATGAATCCTGCTTAAATACCTATTTTCCTAAAAGACAGGACTGTACTGGAGACTGTTGAGTGGACAGTGGAAATAGCACCCAGGGTTAAATACCAACATTACTCTAGAGCAGAAAAGGTTATCAGCAGCACAGAGAATAGATAACTGCTTCCTTTGTTAACAGCTGTGGCACTAATGCTCTTAAAGGTTGGCAAACAACCCTCCATCAAATATTCATGCCAAATGCTCATCTGTGTGCATGACAGGTGTAACTAACCTGTCCAGCTTCTAATTCTTCCCATATTTGCATTTATGGCTCTCAATTATGCAGTTTCTTGAAACACTCCCCTGTGAATTAAGCCAGTGCCAAAGAACTGGAAGATATTCATGCTCTCTCACACCACAATAACAAATTATTATTTGATTCCTAAGAAATGGTGAGATCCTAGAGGTACTTTGCCCATTAAGAAAAGCCCCAGTAACAGATCTAGGGTGTACATGTATAGGACACATTAACACTATTTTCCTGCTGAAGCATTAGTGAATAGAAAAGCAAGAGTAAGCAGCTGAATTACACAAAAGGATTATTTCTTTGGAGAGCTCCTCATGTGGCTGGTTGAAGTTTAGAGGAACCCGTGAGGCCCAGAGCCTGCTCAGGCAGGTGAACAGACTGCTGAGCTGTTCAGCCCTTGGATAAAGCACACAGCACTTCTTCCTCCCTCCTTTTGAACTCCTGCTTAGAAATCACACTGCAGGTACAGGCTGAGCCAGGACTCGTGGCTGAAACACTGATTAAATCCCTAATGTGACCCCTTTTCCTTAGAGGGCAGCACATCAGCTGCCCTTCCCTCTGAACCCTGGCCCAGTTCAGTCTCCAGGGCACCCTCCTGTCCCCAGCAGGTCACTGGGGCTCCCTGCTGACAAAACCCATGGAGCTACCTACAAGTGACTTTTTGGCTGCATCCTGTGCTGATAGCAACACTGCAGAGCATCCCTTCTCAGAGCTGATGCATAAATCTCTTTTTACCACACAGATATTTTCAGAATGATTAAGAGGCAAAGAGACCATGAAGTAGGAACCCTAACAGCTTTTATGCTGGATTTAACTGAGATAAATAAAAGTTGTAGCCAATTTCAGTTACATTAACTTGTGCTTCTCAGGTTTGGGATTGGGTTTTTTTACATATTTACCTAATTAAGCACAAAGTCTTCATCAGAAATTTTTGTTTGGTTGGGTTTTTTTATTAATTTCTTTTTTTTTTTTAAGCAACCAAGCTTAAAAAGGCTCAAAACTTATTTGCAAAACAGGGTTTTCTGTGTAGGTTGTTGTATAGGTTTGGTTTTTTTCACCTGCTTATCTTTGAGATTTTCTTTGTGCAAGAAAAAAGAGGAGCGTATTTGATGCATTTCTTTCTTACTACTGTTCTGGAATTGAGAATACCAAGAAACTAAGCTTGAGTGATTGGAGAATATCTGCAACAAGTTTAGTCTGGGAGAAAAAGCATTTTTTCTTGTAGAAAAAAAGAATAGGTCACATGAAAAACACTTCAGAACGACAGAAACAGGCATTTGGAAAAGCATTTTCCATTTCTTGTCAAGGATATGTGGAAGAGGAGAATGAAAAAGTAAATAAATGTTACTATTATTGACATGCCCTGATAGAAGGAAAAACAAGCCAGACATACAATGAAATCAATCAAAAAATAATTCAATTATTGAGAAAATAATTGCATTGAACTGGCATAGTTCAATGATGCCATATTACAAAGTCCAGCACGTTCCTGGGTAAATTAAATGGTCATAAGACATCATAAATTTGCTTTTCAAATCTTAAACGTATTTGAAGTTCTTTTAAATCTAAATCCTTTCAATTTACTCATCTGGAGATTGGTATCACTGTCTGTTACTACACCAGTTAATTGATTAACATGTATTTTCAGGTATCAAATTTGATCTGTGCAGAATTACAGAATTCTGTTCTTCCTTTGAAACACTTTTTGTGGAACACTTCTTCCACAACTATCAATAGAACTCCTCAAGAGCAGAAACTGCATTTTAACCCTAGATTGCCTGGTTTATTCTTTCTTGATCTTAGACACAGCATTTCAACTTGCTCATTTCTAGAGAGTAGGTAAATGAATTAAAGGCCTAAGTAAATTATTTCAATCCTGGAATTTAAATGTCCAAACCCTCCAGTTTATCAGGATCTGCAAAGCAGTAGTGAATAAATCTGCCATAATCACAAAGTAGTCCACTCTTACTTAGCTTGGCATTTCCTGCTGTCTTTTTTGCCATGTGATTTTTGAAAGGAATAATTATGCTTTTGTGCTGCTATCAGAAAACTGGCAATATGTAAAACTCCCCTGTATGCACTGGAGTCCAGGAATGTCACAGCACAGAGCACTGTGGGTACCCAAACTCTCCTTGTATTCCAGTCCTCATCTAGAAACCTAAGTTCCAATTAAAAGTGAGGGGTTTTTTCTACCCTGCAACAATCTGGTTCATTCATCTTTGACCCTCTACACCCAAACTGTCAAAGTGTTGCTAAGTGAGCTGCCTGCAGTACCACTCTAACCAGATTTTTAATTCATGTGGTGGTTATTGGCTCCTTTGCAGTCTCAAATAGTTGCTGATTTATTCCTCCAAACAAATGTCATTTCAAACTTCATATACCTTGCTAACAGATATGCAAAGCTCATTGGTAGTCTAGAAATAACATGTTATATTCATTAAAATATCCAAAATTTTTCGCACTAGATTTTAACATTATATACTACTTCAACACTAAGCAGCAAGTAAAAATTACCTACTTTCAAATATTAAATGGATGTACAATCCCTTCTCTTACCTATTTCTTTCCTAGTTCATCAATACCCACTGGTGCTATTTCCAGACCAAGAGAGAAACTAAACCCATAGCCATCCTCCAGTAATTCTGCCACAACAAAGCAGATGAGAATCAGATTCTACGAGCACTGTACACACTAAATCAAAATGTTTATTTTCAAGAGAATAATTTTAAAGATGGATCCCACCCAAACACAAAAAAATAGCTATCTCAGGATATGCAACACACAATGTAAAGGTTACTTTTCATAAATACTCCATTTCCTAAGTCTGTCAGATTTGTTACCTAAAATCTACTTTCCCTGAGAAATTGTAAGTTCCCAAAACCAAAGAAACTTCCTAGAGTAGTAAAACCAAATTCACTGTAAAAAGACTGCAATTTTGGTATCCAAAATTTTACCTGCTCTTCCCATCCCTAATTGCTTATAAGTATTACAGAAGATACTTGGGTTTGCTGAAGTTTCATACAATAATATGTAATAAAAAATAATTATATTTTCAGAAGGAAATGAAACAATCCTGTGCTAAAAGCACAGTTCTGCAAACAACAGCAAAAATTAAAAGTAGATGTTAGAGAATATTTTTTTTTCTTCTAAAGAAAAATGTGATAGGAACAAAATTTAAAAGTCTAATGCAACTCCAAACCCAAAACTCTAACCTAAGCTATTTTATTATAGTTTCTAATTAAACTATCCCCTCATGAACCTACTAGTACAGAGAATTTCTAATGCCAAAATGCTGATTTTAAGAAAAAAAAATATTGTTTATATTTCTTCTTCACAGGTGGAGTAAACCACTGAAGTGCACTGCTAGCTCTTTATAAACAGCTTTTGTTCAAACAAGCTAGGGCTGCAAATATTTTACTCGCAGGTTGTAAAAGCAGAGAGAAAAAGCAAGTTTTGTGGTGAACAAAGCAGCCTGTCACACTATTGTGCCCTGAAGGCAAACAGAATGCTTTATCAAATAAAATAACAACAGCTTGTACCTTTTTTACATTAATTGGCTCATGATTGAACTTTAATAAACCCACCAACTCTCCTTAAAAGTTTTCCTTCCAGTTTTTAAGCGTTATCTTTTTATTTCAAATTTCCTTAGTTAAAAGAATTCCAGAACCAGCTCTGTGCAGTTGCAGGCTTTTATTGCCTTTTGGTGCTTTATTCTATTTCAAAGCATTTCAAGCCAGCATGCACACTTTTGCTCAAAATATTTTGTTATAATTTTCGTCATGCTCCTTATTTATCCTTTCAACTGGCTCTTAGGTGTGTTTTTACTTTCACAGCTTGCTCATGCAAAGATGTATTATTTAAATGTCCTCTAAGACAGGAGTAACTATTTTGAACACAACACAAAAGGAAAACAAGAAACCAGTGCAAAGTACACATTTAAAGTCACGCCTGCTCCAAAATTGCCTGTTTCTCATCAACAGCTGGCACAATTTAGACAACCAAAGTTATCCAGTACATAAACTTCTAAAGCTACATTAGTTGAAATACCTAATTTCTGTTTAGCTTCAGCTTCATCCATTATGAGGGGAAAAAACCCATTTTTTCCCTTATCTGCCTTTCACTGTAAGTCAATTTCCTGAACTAAACAGCTGGGAAATAAAAATACAGGTAGTCAAAACAGAGCAAGTAACAGAAATTAACTTCCACGTGAACTCAAGAAAAGCAATAAGCTTATTCAGCATGGCCATAATTAGTGAAATGGCTGAGGAAAGAAGGGGTTTCACAAAAATTCACACATTTCTGAAAGATATTGTAGCACCTGTGGATAACAAAAGCTGTATTTAATCTCTGCAGAAATATTGCATTAATGCTATTGAATCTTCAGTTCTATGTACAGAGAAATTTTATGGAGCTTCCAATTCAATCCTATCACTGTTGACAAGACCAACCACCACAATTACAGTGTCTTTAAGTTAAACTACTAAAAATAATTTATTCACTCAAAGACCAGGCAAAATTCTATCTCCTATGTAAGGAAATGCATGCTTGCTACCATGATATTTTCTTTCTTTTACATAATTTCAGAACAGTCACAGGAAGTGAGGAAGGATTATGGAAGAGTCTGGGAACTGCTTTCCTCAAGACTCAAAAGATTCCCTATCCAACCCCTTTTTTTTTTTGTGCTGGGTAATATTTGTCTGGCTTCCATGCAGCTTCCCTACTAACTCACTTTATGAGGCACTTGACAGTTGTGTGAATTATCCCTTCATTTTTACAGTTCTGGTATGTACTTAGCAAAATTAGATGCCATTAGGTTTGTAACACCACGATATACTTAGTCTGCAGGTCGTAACTCTTACTATTGATTTCCATGAACAAGGAAATCAAGTTTGCTTGGAGGCCCAGGACTTTGTATTTCCTTATCTCAAAATTCCTACAAGTCTACCAGAATCTAAATCATTTTTCTAAAAGTAGGTGTGATGGTCTGAATTTGAAACCCTGTCTCAGAAATTCCCAAGTCTCTGTGATGGGATGTGTGGCTACTGCAGAATTAAATCCAGCAAGTTCATACAGCCCTGGATTATTTTAAGATAGAGATAACGAGACAATAAAAGAACTTAATTATGTTGTTTGCTGAGCAAGCCTTTAAAATTAGTAAGATTGGCACCATATGAGTTAATAGCAAAGTTTCCTACCCATCTGAGTGCTGATTTTTCTCTGCAGAGTATGAAGCCATTGTTCTCCTATGGCTTAAGAGTGGGAAAAAACTATGCACTTTTGGACCTATGTAATTTTAATTTCTTACACATCTTCCTTACACTTTGAAGAAAAAAAAGACATTTCCTGAAGGTAGCATTTAATGTCAGTAATCAGCAAGCACTGATGTCTCCAAGACTAGCAATTCAAACTCTGCAGGAATAAACAAAACAGCTCTGTCACAGAAACACTTAAAATAGCTTTTGCTCTGATTTGAAACCAACGCAAGCCTTACATCGGTGTGGGTTTGGCTCATCACAACGTGAACACGTTCATCTGCACTCCCCAATCGTGCATCAGACAACCAAGGCAAACATGACACAAGTCAAGTAAACTGACAAAAAACTTCATCACAAAAAGTAAAACAACTGCTTTTCAAACACCATCTTGTGTAAAAATGTTCAGCATCTTCACATATTTGTTTTTCGCTCTGAAATATATGCAATAACAATACTCCATTCTAAACCCATTGCGGTCAGCAAATGAACTGTTCATGTATCACAGTGACCACTGAGGAATTGCCTGTTGGTTAATCCCAAATTTATGGCAGGGAGTTCATAAAAAATCCTGTCCAAAACAGTTTTTAAATAATGGTCACAACACAGCTGGCCATAGGTTCAGCTGTGTTTATTCTCCATTATATATTTGATCCCTCACTGTTATTTGAATTTCCCTGTTAATCCCCAGCTCAATTGTGGCTGAAGGATCTGGTGTGCAGCGTGTGAAGAACCAATTTATAAGGTGATAGAACTTACTAATTTCTGCATTTTTGGCTTATGACTATAACTGCTATATGGGAATTTTTTTTCCTGAATAAAAAGATTTCTGTGCTTGTTCTCTCTAATGAAGTTTATGTCATCTTGTTCAGAAAATGACTCTCATGTCAAAAAGCTTGCTGGCATTAGTTAATTTTTCTTCCATTAAAATTGCTTCCAAACTTCATTAGTGTGATATTTGTTGTGCACATCAACAGCAAATTATTTTAATAATTCAGTTAAGATTTCGCATTGTCTATTTAAACTCTTCAGTACTTCCTCAATATTAAAGAAAAAAGATTCAACGTTGTCATTACTCTGTCTGTCCCGGAATAGTTGGCACTCAAATGCTTTGTCAACCCAGAGACAGATTTACTGAGTTCAGCTAAACTGGAGACTATTAAATCCCCAAACATTAATCCTCTTTATTCAACAAGGGGTTTAGAATGAAACATAAATACTCTGGTTCAAAAAACTGTGTATGGAGTCCAAGTGTGACAGAGCACATGGCAGACCATTAGAGTAATTATTTAAAAGGCAAAAATCAAAGCTAAATGGTGAAGCTTTATCTGCCTAGGCCCCTGTACAGCACAGAATGGTTCAGGTTAAGAGAGCTGTGCAGTGGTTTCTACAGTAAGGTCCTGCTAGAGCAGACTGCCAGGGATTCTGCCCAGTGCATATCCTGCAAGGATGGATATTCACTCATTCTCTGGGGAACTTGTTCCACTGTTGATCACCCTTCAGGTGAAAAGAACTTTCAGTGTATTCTGGTGTGATTTCCCATTTTTTTGATGAATGGAAGTTGCCTGTAAGATCCTGGCTCAGTTTTCTCTCTATCCTCCAATGTCTGCCTCTCTCAGTCTCAGGAAACCACTCCAACCCCCAGACACTCCAAAGACCTTCCAAGACCAGGATCCACCCCTCAGCACTCCCAGATGCTGTAACTCAGCCCTGCTATCCCTGCAGCTCTGGGTAACCCCTTGGCTCTCCTCTGGGCAGCAGGCAGAGCTGCATTGCCCAGAGAGTCTGTGCCCAGCCACAGCAGCACTGCAGGCGAGCCACAGCTCCTCATTTTTGTCATCAGAGCTCTGCAACTCTGCACAGGTTCCCAGCTCCCTTGGTTTGCCCCTCGCATTGGATGCATTTGTGTGCAGGCATTTGAGATGTCCCCCTGTCACTGCTGCTGTCCCAAGGGAACCTCCCCAAGCTCCCCTCCCAGGCTGTCTCCCAGCTCTGACTCATCCCCAGGGGCATGGCTGGCTTTCTTCTGGTCTCTAAATCAGGAAGTTTGTTTCCTTTTTCTTTCCAAGATGTGTACAGCTTCTAAATTAATGAGTTGTATGAGGTACTCTGGAGGAGAGTGCTAAAGAAGCAGAATGTCAGTGATATTTCATTTACAAATGCCTACTTAATGTTAATATTGGACCAGATCTCTACCACGCTAAAGTATCTGCAACAAACTGTCCTAGAATTTCCAGACTGAAGCAACGGAGAGTTCTTGGTCATGTGTCAATGCAAAAATACTGCAGAACTAATTCATTAGTTCAAGAAAGAATATGGCAGTATGTTTAAGCCAATCAATAAAGAATTATCAAAAAAAAGGGGGCAATAGGTTCATTAACATGCAAAACCATGAGAAAATGGAACTATACCCTTGACCCACAGAGTCAAATGCTAGTCAGGTTACACTTGACCTCTAGTGATTTACACCCACACATGTATAAAGGGAAAAATAATCTGAGAAAGGAAGAAAGGGGTTTAGAAAATCAAATTATTTTAGCAATTGCTGATAAATCTCTACCTGAAACTGATGGAAAACCTGTTCAGCACCACTGAAGCCAGTGCAGCTCTGCTGATACATCCCTCACAAAGGTCAGGTTTCCCCACTGTCATGCACACCTCACTGAGATGCTCCTTTCTTTTGCCATCCTGCCTGGAAAGGATTCAGTTCCCTTAATTACCTATCTGAACCTGACAAGAATCATTTAAAGACCTTGTTTAACAACTGAACCCATAGTCTCCAATATTTATTAACAGAACCAGAGCAGTCTTATTTTGTCCAATCAATAACAGTTTGAAATAATTAGAGCTCAATGAACCACAGCACCACATACCTTACTCACTACTATACTGTAACCAGGCAAATCCTTAGGATCATGTTTGATGCATTTTAAGCATACATTTAACATATATATTTTGTTAGCTTTTAGGTCTCTGGGTGGCATAGTAAAAAAAAAAAGTAAATAAAACTCATTGTTCAAAAGCTCATTATTATCACTCTCTCCTGATGGTAACATCCCACCAAAGATAAATCTTTTCTGAAGATCATTATTCAAATTACAAATACTATAAAGATGAAGCAGTGAAAACCCTATCTAGTGCTACCTAAAAAAAAAAAGAAAACTCAATTTGAAATGGAACCATTTTATGCAGCTGAAAGGTTTCCAGCCAAGACCAAATCCAACTTCTCAAAATACAAGTTTGTTGCTCCTAGTAAAGATAGCTGACAGTCACATGAAGTTTGGAAATTTACAAGTATTTTGCTCCTTGAAGCAGTTTATCAGTGACTCTACTCTATTTGTTCCAAAACACAATATTTTACCTGATTACATGGCTGCATTTCCCTTCCATCTCTGGGGGAAAAGCCAGGCCCTTTTGAAATGGAGATGAGAGCAACAGTGAAGAGCTGCTACAAGAATATTCTGCTAAGTGACATCCCTGATACTTACTAGGGTAGTGTGCAACTTAACAGTGCAACCACAGCTTTAATGGGATGTGACCAAGGCCTGGGAGCATTTGGTTATGAATATAGATTAACAAAGTTTCAAGGCAGAATGATTCTCATGTCCTGTTTTATACTCCCAGCAGTTCTTGGTAGCAGAAATAAAGCTGAATTGTCTTAGCATTGGTAAGGAACTTGAAATATTTAAGAAATAACCCATCAAAAAGTAAAATTCAATTTATTTAAAAAAAATGCATGACCACTAGGACTGAATATACGGCACCTTAAATCCTAAACTTGCAAACTTAACAGCCCTTATTGGTTGAGAAGGTTGATTTTTCCTTCCTTGCTGTAGAACTATGGCTCTGCAGTCAGTGAGGGAGATATTTGTGTGGATGGATGAAACAGTCTTAAATATTTGTTTTTCATTTAAGAGTATCTCAGGGTTTAATTAATAAAGAGTAACAGGAGAAAGAAACCAAGAAGTTGTTGTAGGTCTGCTGTTCATTTCTTGATTTCCCAGTGCAAACTGGTGCAAATTTGGTCATATCTATCACCACACACAATGGTGGAATGAAAAAATTTGAGACAGAAAGAGCTGGCCACACTGAAAACCCACAAGGTAGAAAACACATTATGCATAGGAGTTAAAATTTGAACTAAATATAAAGGAAGCTTATAAAAATACAACACAATGCTTCATAAGACTATACATAGAACTTTACCTATGGTCCACTTGCCTAAAATTTCAATTTGGTTTCTGTCATACATACACAGGTGAAAATAACAATTTATCCACTTGGTAAATCCAGTAAAAATTAAGTTATTTTTAGAAACATAATTTCTGAATGCTCTTCTTTATCCAGCTCAAACTCCTTTCCAACTTGCTGTTCAGATACGAGCTTCCAATCCCTAAATTTAGGGGAGAGTCTGGTTTATTTTTTTTCCTCTCTCCCCCTCTTGAACTCTTGTATTTTGCAGATGTTATGGTATTACCATTGTTTGAAAATTAACATGCTGCTCACAGGAGACAGCTAACAGCACCAAAAACCAAATCTTCAACCATAGGATAGAGTAACTGAGCAATAGCTGTGCTGCTACCTGTGCCAATTGCCTTCTGAAGCCTGTCTGGGATTTATGAATTGTTTTCTATCTATTCTCTGAGGTTTTCCTGGATGCTGTGCTCGGTGCTTTATTCCACAGATGGAACCTATTAACTTCAAAGGTATGTCAAGTGAGCAGTCCTGCAAACTAGTGAAAATGCTTGTACATCTGAAAATTCACATACAGAAATCCTTTACTTCATCTTCTGAGATTCTTGGTAAGACATCAAGTTGCAGCCAATAATTTTTTTTTTCTTATCTCAGCATTTCTTGCAAATTGGGACACCAGCTTCATTTCCACAGGAAACACCAAGCCACTGGCATCTACTTTTCTCCAGTGTATCTGAATCTAAACAGCTACTTCTGTGGGATTCTAGGACAAAAAAGGTTGCTCTGTTGCTCAGCTATTGTTTCCTGTTGTGCAACTGCTACTTTCAGAATTTATCTACCCCAGAAATAACTCCTGTGCATGACTCCTGTCATGTCTTCATTCCATTTAATCACTGGCTCCCAATTTTTATCCCATTAGGATTTGGGGGATATAATCAAATCTCCAAAACCAAATGAGATTAATATTAATATTTAATATTCAGTCTCCCTTCTCTTTGAATAGGCACAATACCAAGAGATGGGGGACAGCAGATTATGCCAGAGAGATGCACATTTATTAGAACTGAAGGTTTACAAGGCATTGCTAGTCACAGAGCAAGAATGGGAAGCTTTGACTTGCCCCCAAAAAGGGCTGGTTTGGAGCAGCCTGGTGAGACTGACTTGCTGAATCACAAACATTTGCTCCTAGCTCATTTTTTTGAGAAGTATAGACTCAACACCTGCTTCACTATAACTTCCAGCCTTTTTACTCAGCATACCCTCCCCTACAACCTTTGTTTTCCACAGTATTTTTCCTAAGATGCCTCATATCCATTTCTCCCACATCTACCATGACAACGTTCAGGCCTCACTGTTGCTGTCACATCATCACACAACCCTTCTGCTCACGTTTTCAAAGAAAAATAAGTTTTGATCCAGGCTGTCCTTAAGACAAACTGCAAGAATTTTCTTCCCTGGCTTATTTGTGACTATCACATAATAGCTGTGCACAGCAGGATGCAGTGTCTCTGAAGAACAGGTATAAAAATAAGTGATTGCTCCTCCTTAGCAAAGCTACTTAGAGAAATCTCAGGCTTGAATCCCAATGTCTGAGGCTTCTTCTCTTTTGATTCTATTTCTGTTACTGCTAACAGCCTATTTTATGAAAATACAGCGTGTTAAAGAACAAAAGCAACTGGTCTAACAGACAAAATCCTGTGATGGCTGGAGTAATAAGTGAAGACATCTCCTATTCATCTAGTTTGAAATGAGGAACTTGGTGACTGGCAGTGCAGATCCAGGTGAGGAGGCTGCAGCCGGGAGATGCTTATTTTCTAGCACTGGGAAAAACAGCAGACAGCAGGAGAGCTGGCTGAAACCTATTGCTTCCCAAAGTAAAGCACCTCCATGGGGAAAAAAAGTCTAAAAAGGAAAACAGGGACTCCCTGAGGCAAGGAATGGGTGAGTAACCTGGGCATGTTTGACAGGAAAAGATTGTTTTCTCAGATGGAGATGACAGTGAAGGAAGAAATCTCAGTGGGGCTGAACCCAAAGCAAGAATCATGAACAATAAGAACTGATCAGACATCAGACAAAACCCCAAGTGTTTAGCAGCCCTTGATGAGCACGTGTGAGTCAGACAAGCGGCCAGCAAGCTCACACACCCAGAAATGCAGCACACCAAGAGGCATTAGGAGTGCAGCAGGAGGCAGCAAAGGCACCCATGCAGCAGTTGCACAGAAACTGCACATGACAGGACACAAAAATTGAGCTGTATGCTATGAAATGGAAACAAACAAGCCTTTAACACAACATCTAAAGGATGAACAGAAATATGACAATAAATGGCAGAGCTCAGAAACCTTTCACATTAAGAGAGACAGGGTGATCAGACAGAAAAAAAAAAAAAAAAGCCTAGCCAGGCTCTGGCTTTGTGATTTTTTGTTTTTCTTAAATGGCACTGCCTAAATCACAGAATTGCACCTATCAGTGTCTGATAATCAGTATCAGTAATCATGCCTGATTAAAAAATACAGCCTGTGATGCATGAAAGCAAGACAATGATATCATCTGCAGTCGGAAGGAATCTTTCAAGCCATTCCTTGTGGGCAAGAAATCTGTGAGACTGTTGGAACCAGAAAAAGCACAGCTACCAAGTGAAATGGCTGTAGCTGTAATTACAGCAGCTATATTCACTAAGGCCAGGGGAAAAAGAAAATCAAAAAAGAGAAAAAAATCACGGTAAGTTATAATACCATTATTAAAGCAAAAGTCTTATTAATGACAATTCCAAACATTTATTTTTTTAATTAGCAGTTAATAGAAGAGTGCTTTGGTCAGGCACATTCTCCAGGACATGGAGCTTTGATCACTTTTTAGGGGCGTGCTGATCTGTGGCACTGATAGCAGGGTCACTGAAAAGCCTTTTTTCTAATGATAATGGCAATGAAAAGCAGCTTCATTTACCTTATCCCACATGAATCTCCATTAGTGTGAGCAACCTAAGCCATGACAACACTGGTGCTAAGCAGCCAAGCAAAAGCATGAGCCATTTTTAAACAAACCTATTAAGAAAGCAAAATGAGTAAGACCACATCTCAATACCACGGTACTCCCTCTTTCCGTGCCGCTATACAACACACACAGAGCAGCTTCTGCACGCCTGTGCTAACAAAGAAGCTACAGGTTTAACCTGAGTACCCTATCTCTGCTCACATCTGCAGGGCTGCTCTTCTTCCCCCGCTGTTTGCTCTTAAAGGATGCCAAGAAAGCAGCACTTAAGTCTTTTGTCTTCCCTTTTGCAAATCCTGCACCGTTATCAGTTCCCGAGCAGAGAGAGTTTCCTGCCAGGCACCATGCCCAAAGCCTTGGCAGCCAGAAAGGTTTTAACTCATTCCAGGGCAGATCTGAGCACTTTGCACTGAACAGAAACGAGACTGGTCACAGACTCCAGCAACTTGAGAAGTTTGGAACTTACTGACAATAAATCTCAAACTGCCATTTTCAATAGCCTCCTCTACTGATTTTAATCTCTCATCATATAAATCCTCTTTTTCAACAGCACTGTCTGAGCCTTTGGTTGTCCAACTTCCAGGGGAGCCAGGGCAAACATCTCCGGGCAGCTGAAGGACCACTCATGTCCTCCTGCACCACCTCAGGCACCCAAGCAAGGCTCGGATGCCTCCTCACTCCATCCTTCCAGGGGCTCCGAGCCCTGGGCTGTGACAGAGCATCTGCCAGATGTGACAGACTCCTTGTCACTGCCAGATGTGACAGATTCCTTGTCACTGCCAGCCCACCCCTTCCAATGATCCCCTGTGACAATCCAGCCACAATTTACAGCAGCTCTGAATTAGCATACACTGTGAAATAGGCATTTAGCTAAGGCTTTAATGGTTTTCTGGGAGGAAAAAAAAATAAAACAAACATACAATGTGGATTCAGATTAAAATGGTGTAAATAGAAGTTAATGAATATTATTACTTGAGTTATTAGAACTTTCTGCTTGAAAAAATTTAATCTAATATTCCCGTTTTTAGTATTGCCAACAGCACTGGGGCATGCAGTTCAATAGTTCAAAGTAACCAGCTTAATAATTGCTTTCTACAGACCTTAAAAAAGGCATTTAAGTTTCAGGATGTAACAGAATGGAATGAATTACCCATAGTCACTTCAAAAGCAAGGAAAAATAGTTATTACTGCGCTTAGGTATTTACATGCCTTTTCCTTTGAGAAACATGAGGAAGAGCTAAAAAGCATGATAAACAAATGAGAGAAAATTCTGCAATCAAAGAATTAGGAAGCCTTGGGCATTTCCAGCTCAACCAGCCTTGAGCATTTCCAGCTCAACTTAAAAAAAAAAAAACAACCAAAAATGAAATTTTAAGTGTTATCACAGTTTTTCTTCAAGACATGGTATTTTAAAGTCTGAATTGCACTTTATTTACTCTTATCTGTGCTTTCTGTACTCAGAAGACTATAAATTGGATTAAATATAAATTGGATTCATCTCGTAATGCAGCTCACTCACAACAAAAGGTGTTGCCAGCATGTTATCTTCAGGTTAAGTGATGTTACAGTTTGTGGACAAATGTGTTTTAACATCACCATTTAATGCTGCATACATGGACTGTGCCATTGGAAAGAGGAATTATTTGGTCCTGGTACTGACAGCTGCCTTGTTGACAATACCATCAGATTTACCATTCCAGTGGCAGCAATACCTGAGTGGTCATCTCTAAGAAGGACATGTTGTTTTCTGAACTGCTATAATGATCACCTAAGTTTTAAATATTTAGAAATACAATTAAAACAACAGACACAAATATGGGAGGAAAAGGCCCTAGGAATCTAGCCTAAGAAATACTATTTCAAATATCATACATGCTTTTCCAGGCTGAATTACTCACCATTTTACACTTGGATAGATTAAAGAATGGGAGAAATAGTTATAACTCTAATATGTAGGAGCAGATTGACATAAATTACTATGACAACCAGCCCAAGTTATTTCAAAGGCCTCGTTTCAGGCAGAGTAATTTGGCCCCCAAATCCTAAAGGTTTTTTTGAGATTTACAGAATTCCTAGGAGATGGAGTAGGTAAGAAATGAAAGATCATTCTTATCCTAATAGTGCTCTGGATGTTCTTACTTCACTCACCTACATCTATAGGGAAATTTCCACATATAAAAGGAAAACTCCATGATTTTCACTAAGGCTATTACTGAGATAATTATCTAATAATTCTGTGTTCAAATGCCATGATCAATGGCTCCTCTAGCTTTTACAAAGGAGGAGAAATAGGCTTGCTATCTCTGGAACTTTCTTTACTTCATCTGCCATTTAAAAAAAAAAAAACAACCAAAAAAACCCCCAAAAAACCAACTAACCAAAACCAAAACACCCCACAAAAACAAACTCTGAACTGAAGGACTTCTGAAATTTGTAAAGTTCTGGAGTAGAACAGGGACCACAGGCTGAGGTTCCCATGGAGTTCTAGGTTTGTATATTATTTAACACAAAAGAACATGAACATCTTTTCAAATGCAGCGTGCTTCTCTGCAATATAGCAGAAATGTCAAGCCCAGCTAAGCTTGAACTAAATGTTTAACCTGCAAGCCTTCCTCACTGTACAGAACAATAAAACTTGCAAGGACTTCAATGGGCACTTGAACCAAAGAGCCCTTTTGAAATTATCTGTGATGAAATGCTCAGATTTTTTTGAAGCTAACACTAAGATCTGAAACAAAATAACATTTAGGAGGCATATAACTTCTTCTCCTGGTTTTGAAGGCTCACTAGTAGAGATCAACAGGATCAACACTCAGATTGTGAACCACTCCTGAGAAAATGCTTTAAGGGCTTTGTTCACAGTGAAATACCCAAGTATTACTTCTTTCCTTTTAGACCATGAAAGAACTTGATGCCTCCCTTTCCATCAAGAGACTTGAGATTAGAAAAGACCAAGAAAATATTTTTGTTTGGGCACATTTCTGCCATCAGCAGGTGAGGTCTTGCCTGAACACACTGAAACCCAGACAACTGACACAAGTGTAAGACTTAACCACATGCTCGATGTTCACTGAGTGCTCAGTTTGAATAGCAAAGCCTTCCAGGGACTGCTTTTCCATTTCACTAATATCAGTGCAAAACTCAAGTATGCTCTGTGATCTTTTTTGTTTCCAAGCTGCACGGGTGCTACTGACAGCAAATACAGCTGAATGCTTCTGAGACAGTGCCCTGGGCCATGGCCAGTGCACACAGCCTGGTCACATCCACAGTTCTGTTTCAGGAGCACCTAAGTGCCCATCATACTGAGAAACTTTTAAACATCTCCTGCCAAACCTGCACATAAAAATAATTAAATACTCCTTGTAAAAGCTAAGAAAAATCTACTTAGAAAAAATTGTTATGCTTTATATATTCTAATACAGAACTTTTATCTTTTTTCCCTTTTCATTACAAGGCCTCTACAAAACAATTTTGGCTTTCAACAGATTTTATCACTTGTGTGACAGGAGCACGAGAGCACAGATCACCATTTACTAAGCTAAAACATTGCTGCACCAGAGAATTACTAAGGGCACAACGATGGAAGAAGCATTTGGTTCTAACAGATTGAACCCTATCACCTGCAGGAAGGCTGGGGGCTGCCCAAAGTGCACACAAAGTGCAGCTGCAGAGGTTCTGCACAGACCTAGAATGCTCCTACACCTCAAGTTCCCAGTGCAGAAGTGAACTCCAGAAGCACCCAGGGATGAGGCACTGCTGCAAACTCCAGGCTCCTGTATCCTGAGAGCTGGATTAATGGTAGGGGGGGAAAAATTCCCTTATGTCACATAGCACAGTGTCAGTGTCAGAAATGCCTCAGGCTGGGCTTCTCCAGGGAGAGAGCTCAGCAGTGAGCAGAGTGGAAAAGAATGTAATCCTAAATAAGCTCCCTGTGCCTCGTGTACAGACACAACAGAACTGCTTCCAAGGAGAAGTGCTGAGGGGCTGGGTTTGGTTTTGGTTTGTTTGGGGATTTCCCTGGGATGTTTTTATTTTGTTTGGGTTTTTTTTTTTTTGTAATTAACGGGGAGACAGAAATATGACGAGTTTTTCACTTTGCTGAAATGATGAGGAAAATGTGAAAAGTAACAAAGCTTGACAAACTTTCAAGAGCAGTAAAATAAATCTACAGTCAAATACAGATTCTTTCAGATTTCTGTATTCTAATGAGGAATTTCTTGTAAATTCTTTTCAGAGCAACCTCAAAAAAGGATTGACATTCACACTGGACTTCCATGCTATCCTCTTTTCTTCCAAACTGTTCACAGAATAAAAGAAAAATACAGAGATGACTGGTTTAAGTCAGCTCAAGGGACAAAGTCCAGCGAGGAGGCACATAAAGTTTGAGTTTATCATCATTTAAATCCTAAAACTCAGGAAATACACAACTGACAGCCCCTTCCAAAATAAGTAGGATTTATTGCTTTTTCAATGTAATACTATATTTTGTGCTTTTTCCCTTGCTATACAACTGTCATCATCAGTGTCACCCTGCTAAAGGGCTGATCTTTTCCCAAGAAACTCCATTTCAGAAGCATGAAAGGTCTGTGAGGGATTCAGACAGCTTGGCAAGTTTGCACTTCATCTCCAGCAAGGCAACATCTATGATAAAATAACTGAGCAAATTCATAAACACAGTTTGTTAGCAAAGTGCAGGATGGTTTCTGCGAGGGGAAGCCCTGCTAGTCCTGAAAACTCTATGGCAATGTCTAACAGCATGTGAGTGATAGCACAGCTGCAATTTCAAAAGTTATCAAAACAAAGCAAAGTTCCACTAGACTGGGGGAAGCAGCCATTTCTGGACTGAGAACAAAACCCAAGGAACAAAAGCAAACAATAATGCTTAGCCACTGCTGTGCAGGGTGAGGCCAAGTCAGAGACATTCCCTAAGTACTGGTTTCTGTCAACATCTTCATCCATGACCTGAAAAGGGAAATTGGAATAGGAATTCAAGCCTTTCCCAATCTAACGCTGCAGCTAAACAAGAACAGCTCCAGAAGGACCCCACCCCAAAGCTGAAAAAGCAGACAAAAAGATGACAAAGAAACCTCAGTGGAAAAAATGCATGTTATTGTTCCTAGGCACCATACCATCACTCTGCCCACTGCAACTACAGAAAACTCTATATTTAAAAATAAATTTTAGTTATCAACCTAAGGTTACAATACAGCTTGGATATCTGCAGTGTTCTCTTACAGCAGCTCTTTCACAGCAGAAAAAAATCACCACAACATAAAATAAGTCTCTCTACTATGTATTCAAATGCTATGCACTTGAATTTCAACAAAATAAAAACTGAAGTCGAAAATAAATGTTAGAAGACAGTGTCAAATCAAGCCTTTAATTTAACAAAATACCCATAAATATTTCTCACATTAAAGTAAAGCCTGCAAGTGTGTTAACTTTAACGACTACTGAAGAAAAGACAAAACAATTGGACTGAATTATCCCATAAACTCTATGGCACTTTGAGGAAATTCTGATCTAAGCAGAGAAAGAACACACTGCTAAAATCTCTAAGGAAGATGTACAAGCAACCTGTGTTAAAATGACACTGTCCCTACTCCTCTCCAAGAAATTTAATTTGTAATGGAAAACCTGTACTGTAATTGCACCTGGTCCCTTTGATAGTTTTTATTCTTTTCAAAAACACTGAACTCTACTTTTGGTGGTCACAAATTCATACAGCTACACTCTCAGGGATAAGCTCCAAGGTAGTAAAAATGCTTATGAAAGGACACAAACAAAACTCTGCATATTTTAAATGCAGGCACAGAATGTGACAGCCAATAGGTTTGTGTCTCAGAATGGTTTGTGGGCCTTCCAGAACCAAAGCAGTGCTGAACTCTAAGTGCCACTCAGTGAAGGTGAGGGGGTCTTACAGAACAAATGATGTTTAGCACAGCCAGGGTGTTAAGAAAAAAACAAACTACTGTGTGTGAAGGCTACTGAGAACCTAGGATGAAATCTACATTGGGATGAAGAAAGGACTGACAAAGCTAAATCTTAATGTTTAGCAGTACTTCAAGACTTAAAAATCCGGAGCAAGCCTGGTTGCAGTATCACAGTAGTTTAATTCTTCTGTATTTGTTCTGAAGCCAGTTTGGTGGGTTTTGTTTTTAAGGAAAGGAGGAAAGAAGCTGAAAGAGCTGAAAGCCTAACACAGCTCACTATAGGAAACTGAAATTGAGCTGCAGGATGAGTTGCTCATCTATAGGAGATGAAGTTTTTATTATGTCTTAACTAAATATACACTTGTTATTTATCTGTTTGATTGCATATAAATGACAGGGGTGAGCTGATGGAACCAACATGAGCAATGACCCCAGAACAAAAATAAGTACTTGCCATCATTCAGGTTAAGGGAAGATGGCAAAGAGTACATTTACTCTAGTCATTCTAAGAATAGAAACTCATAATCTATCTTAACTGCTAGATATTTTAATGGCCTGCAGAATATCTCTAACTACATAGAACAGAAGCCTTAAAGGAAATGAAATTCTCAGGGAAAAATATGATCTAATTAAAGCATCTACAAACACATTTCAGAAATGGGAAAGAATATTTAATTCTGTCAGCAACATCTGCAAAATGTTTTAATATGAGATATCTATAACCCTCCTGACTTCCAGATTTTCAGACTATGTCAGAATGTTTTACAAAACACATTAATTGGTACAGCAGTAGTTTGAAGCAGTGCACACCATTTCACTGGGAAAAGACTGTCAAGAAATTGTGGCTGGTTTTATCTCACATCCCTGTCCCTGAACTCTGCCTCAATCTCTGTTGTGTCCCAATGGTACTAATATTTGTAATTATAAAGATACCAGAAACTGTAAAGATGTTATAAGGTATACAAGGTATACAAGATCTGATATCTTATATAAGGTTATAAGAGATCAGATTTTCAAATTACATTTTGGCAGCTTTACTTTCAGCAGCAGTCTCCTGCATTTGTGATTTGGTCTAAGTTTTTTTTCCCCTTCAGTGAAAGATATTTCTTTTGCTTGAGAGTTTCCCTGGTATTTCATATTCTTTTTCCTGAGGGCAGGAATTTAATATTATTTTTCTACTGGGCTACAAGTATACACATAGTTGAAACCTCTCCCTTTTCCATTATTAATTGCTGTAACTTTGGGCAAAACAAGAAGTAGCAAGACAGATAACACAAACATGCAGCTCCATTTTGGCAATGTGGAACAGGGAAAGAAGTTTTACTGTCCAGTGCAAATCCACACCAAGCAACTTCTCAAGGATGGGAGTGCTTTAGCTACAAGCAAAACTTTGGCAAGATCATTTTCTGCAAGTCTTCATTCTGGAAACGTTTTAAAGGCAAGTCTCCTCAGCTTTGTTCAGTTTTCCAGTGTCCAACAGCAGTTCAGGACACTGCTGTGACAGTTCTCCCAGGGGACAGGGCCCTGGGTGAGGACAGCCACACCGCACGCAGATGCAGCCAACCATTCCTACAGCAGCAAATGGAAGAGGCCCTGAGAGGTTAAGGGAACACTGAATCCATGGCCACCTGAGCAACCCACAATGTCCTTTGGGGAGCCAGACAGATGGGTCAAAACCCTGACACACAGCTCTTCAGGCAACTCCTCTGCAATCCCTCTACCTGTACATGATGGGATTTTAGAGGAAAGCATTGGTTTGTGCCCAGGGTACAATAGGATTTATCACTACAGGACTGTTAGTAATTTCCTCAGCAAATTTTCATTTGCTAACAGCTCAAGTTCACTTAGGAGTTTACTCCACTAATTATCTTCTCTTCATATGCCTGTTACTCAAGATCTTTTACATGGGTTCATTCTCGTAATTGGTATTGCAGCATCCTCTTGTTTCCAAACTCCCAAAGTAAGGAAAATGCTCAGCTGCCTAATAAAACACGTCTCACTTACTGTGGAAGCCATTGACCTCTTTTTTTCCCCTGGCTATTTCAGAAAAATTATGATTTCTGAAGCTACAAACAAAGCTGCATATGTCAGTCCTAAATCTGTGAAATCCATCAGATTACTCTAGAACAACTCAAAGACCAGAATACAAAATCTGAACTAACACTATGTCTGAAAACAGTGGCTCAAAGCTAAACCAGCTGAATATCATCTACATGCACAGAAGCATCCATGAGATTAGTTTATATGACTATTTTCTAATTCCAATAAGCAAAAGAGAACAAGGCAGATCAAAAGCGCATTCCTGGTTAGTCATAAAAAGAAACCAGAGAAGAAAAAAACCTGTGGAGGAAAATTCATTCCCACAGATGGGATCTTCTCCAGTTTGCAAGCAAGGAATATTAAGACACTTGATAAACAGAAGTGTTTTGTTTTCAGAACTGTCAGCCTGGTATCCTCTACAATCATTACATGAACTTCCATTTAACATTCAAAAGGGAAAAAAAAAATCACCTGGAATTAATGGAAGTAAAATGTAAATTTATCTTGCTTCCTGCAAGGTGACCACTTGTCACACAGCCCACTGAGATTCCCTACAGGCCTGAAAATAAACTTCCCAAGCCTGAAAGTAAACTTCAGCTGTATGCAAGGCTGAGAGCTTAATGTGTGAGCATCTGTTCCTGCAGTTAAAGTGCACTGTCATTTCCAAACTGCAGTACAGGTGTCCTGTGCCACCACTCTTAACCAGAAGCTTCCTATGTATAGAAATATTTTCTTCCTCCTGTTACTTCTAATTGCATCATGTGGCATTACACTGAATAAAATATTCACTTCTAAGATTTATGTAGCTTAAGCAATAATGCAGTTGGTAACACCTCTTACTATGTTTTCTCTCCTCCTCTATGGCAATTTTCTAAGCTTAAACACGTTAGCTCCTGGCATATGGCATGTTAATACACATGTTGTGGGAGTGATGCTCCCAGTTTATCTACCAATAGTTGGCAGTGTTCACTCAATTCTCTACAGCACCACAGCAATCCCAGAGGGTGGCCAAAAGGGACACCCTGTCTGGGCCAGGGTTATGTGCTAAGCTTCAGTGCTTTATCTGGGCACATTACATGATTCCATGAAAATTAATTTTTAGTTAAAAAACCTGCAAGGATATAAAACGTACATTCTTCTTCCTTATCTCTGTAATGGCTCAGGCTTAAGACATTATCTTGTATTCACCTCAAGAACACCTCAGCACTCCTGGTAGTGTCCTTTTCTTTCATATTTTTCCTTTTTTCTTCTACTATTCTTCCTAATTTAAGTTCCCATTAATATCATACCTCCTAAATATTAAGAAGGTAGCAGTGGTAACCAAGACTACTTGCCTTGTTCTACCCTGATTTTAATGGGTTTGCCCTGCCAGAAGCCTGTGGAGAACCTCCCACTTCAATACTGGCATCACTGAAGGCTTTATTATCAGAATTTGTGTCATTTTAAACAAACAGCTTTTCTGTCATTCTGAATCCATGACGACAACACACAGATATTTTCAAGGACAAAGATCACTTGGCACTAGTGGATCTTGAAAAAAAGCTGGCCCTCAAAGCCTTCCCTGTCAGCAGATGGCTTTGTGAGCCAGTTACAAGCTTCACTTCACATCTTCCTTCCCTCAGTGCTTTGCAGAAATATATGCATCTATATATTTGTGCTTATATATATATATATATATCAGTACATATTTCTATTTTTTTTTTGCATTTCATTCTTTTGGCTAAATATATAATTCCGTATTTCTCTCCACTTGCTAATTTTACTTTGACAAGCCTTGACAGATGACAAGAAATCTTCTCTTGTGGCTTTCCCACATTCCTTCGGGCCTGATTGCATACCCACAAACAAAGCTGTCAGTGAAGCCACCTGCTTACTGACAAAGCAATGTGTAAAAAACAAAGCTACATGGCTTTTCAAATTGCACCCAAAGAACAGCAGACAATCCAGAGCCATGAACCAGGACTTGCTTCAAATCAGAGATGTGCTAGCTTTGTTACCAAATGTGTGGACTAGCACTAAACAAATCTTTTTGCCTTCCCCCCCCGCCCAAAACTGGAAACAGGGAAAAGCAAAGAGAAGATGTCTCCATTCTAACCACTCTGCAAAATTCTCTGCCATGAAACAGATAAAATGCTCCAGACCAACATCTACTGCATAAGCACAGGAAGATAAATCAGATGATATAGTGCTGGTCCCACCACCAGGATAAAAGCACAGGGAACACCACCAAAATATGATGGTTAATATCAACTGGTAAAACCCAATCAACAGTACAGGCTGGGACCAACTGGCTGGGAGCCTAAAGGGCTACAGATACTTTAATATCAAAATGGACAAGGAAAAGGAGACAAAGGAAGGACTGTGTGCATCCATATATTTGTACAACAGCTGCTCTGTAGTATTTCCCACATATTATTGTATTTCCTCATCTTTTAACATTAGGATAGAAATATGTGGGTGAATATATCTTCCTTTCATTTCCTTACAGCTTTTCCACATGCATATACCCAATGCATTCACTTTTATAACACACTGAAGTCAAAAATAGTGTGAGGATGTCTCCATTCCCTGTTCCTTTTCCATTGTCTGCTAGACACACACACATTTTTATTAACACTACAGTTTTATATTTGCCGACACTTCTGAAGGAGGGAGAAGAAATACCCTGATTGTAGATCAAGCTAAAACCACCTCCAGACTGCTCTACTTTGGACCAGGGCAGCAGCTGAAAGCTGAAGCAACATGTCTATATTTCTTGCTTCAGTGACATGCAGAAACACACGTGCCCAGTTTTATCCCCAGACATCCCCTAATGAGTGAGTCAGGTAACTGCCCCTTCTTGCTCTGCTTTGCTCACCATGGGACCCATCAAGACCAGGGGCTGAAAGCATTTTTACAGACAGTCCAGCCTGCCTCTGAGCTTCAGGGCAGGCATCTCTGCAGCCCCTGCTTCCCAAACACCCAGAGAGGGGCACCCCAGGCTTCCAGCCCTTAGGCAGCATGGCCTTCCTGGCACAGAAACACAAAGGAAACTAGCACATTCACATTTAGTTCTAAGGTACACAGGAAGAGATACTCCTACTTCTGCAGCTGCCTGCAATTATTCCCTCTTAAGTGGCTTTTCAACAAGGACAATTTCACCCACAAAATTTGGAAGGCTTACACAATAGAATTGCATTTGTCCCTGATATTACCCTACACTAGAACACTTTCTCCTGAAAGCTTACCTCTAGCAATGCAAATTTTTAAGATGCACAACCAAAGCTCTCTAGCATTCTTACCTGATCAAATAAGAACTTCTCTTTTCATGTTATTATCATCACAAGCTAATTCCCAAATACTCTTCTCTAGAGCTATAACTAACCTGGCAATTCATTTCAAGGCCTATGATGTATAGCAAAGGAAAAATGTGAACTGTTAACATTCTTATAATCAAGAGCATAAGTTATTTTAAACATCTGTAAAGATCCATCACAAGGGATCATGGGAACAGTAAATAAGCCATACTGTACCTATTAAAAAAAAAATCATTAAGGGTTTTCCACCATAAATTACTCAATGACAATGAGCCTTTACCTATAACAGTTTGCACTAAAATTTAATTTTAGCTATAAGGAGGTACATTGTTTGAAAAGCAGGGAAGAGCTTGCAGTAGACACAGGATGATAAGCTGTTTGTATTTGATTTTGTAGACTTTTTTCAACACTATTTCATTAGAAAAAAATTAAAATTTGTTTTAGTTTGTCATATAAATCTATTTGCATAGACTCTTCACAGACATACAACCAAGAACATATAGAAAGCTTTTATTTTTGTTTCTGCTCTCGGTTATACAGTGCCACAAATTTGAAGAAAACCAAAAATATCAACATTGAATTCCCAAGGTGATTTTACCAAGAAGAGTCACATATATATAACACAACAAATCTAAATTAGTTACTTGACACATGCAAATGGACCCTTCTCAGAGTTCTAATAAATAAAAGATGACTTCCAGAAACCTGGTCTGTAGCCACATTCACTAAATAAACCAGTTAGAATTTTAAAACGTTAGTTCAGCTAGGAAGAAGAGAAACAGAACAGCTCATTCAAACATAAAAGAGCCATGAAAATATTTCTACTCAGGAACTTTTAACAGTGTTCCTGTTACAATTCAATATTCCATCAACTTGGATTTCACAAGGCAGAAACCTTGCAGTTAAAACCAGGAGCTTTTTTCCTCAAAACAGAGGTAGTGAATTTGGGTTCAATAATCATTAAACAGGCACAGAGGGATGCACATTTTCTCATAGTTCTGTCTCTGAAGGCATTTGGTAGCAAATGAGTCCTTCAAATTGGACTCATCATTACTCAGTTTTACAAGACAAGTATTGCACTGAGCTAATTGTGCATAGCCACCCAGCTTTACCTTTAAGCACAAGCTCCCTCATTACTTCCTTGGGATTTTAATAGATTTGCTGTCTCTAAACAAGAGCTGCACAAATAAACAATTACATTAAAGGTCCACAAGAAAAAAGCCTGAAGTTTGGTCAGGGCCTTGTGCTGCAGGTAAACTGAGTCAACAGGTCTGACTGGAGACAGCACAGGGGACTGGGAAGGCTCAGAGCACACACTGAACAAGGAAGAGGAGTCAGCAGAGGTGACTTTCCCCCAGGCACCCTCGACTGCTGCAGCTGGGCAGCAAAAGCCAAGGGACACAACGTCCTGAGCTGTGGACAGAGCCGCATCATCAGCATTGGATATCCACACAAGACACTGGAGTTATGCATGCCAAGGCAGGGCCAGAATTTACATCATTCTTACCTAAAGATGCACCTGCTTCAGCCTAAGACCCAGGTGATTTCTCACTAGAGACCCCTTCCCCTTCCAAGAGGGATCTGCCCACTATGACTTGCTACAGCTTTTTCTTTTTCCTTGAGAGTATCTGGCATTTATGAAACCTTCAAGAAGACAACAACATGCAATAACATGGAGTGTAAATATCTGAGTAGCCAAAGGAAAAAAAAAAAAATCCTCATCTTTATTAGGACACACAAAACATATTAACATATCTCCACCTCCTCCAACAGATCCTGGTTATCCCACTTCCTGTGTTTTAGTTCAGAAGTGAGTTAGCTCTTGCATCGCTGCAAAATCTTAAAATGACCTGAGTCTGAAGTGTTAAACAGATGTGAGGTTTTTCCTTACTCTCTAAACTATTATGGCATTGGAGTTAGGGTTCTTATCCCCACTGAACCTGCACCAACTTCACAAGAAGCATATGCTTCAGCTCCCTCTGAAACATCTGGGAGTCTTCTAGGTTCACAGCTCATGAAATTCAGTCAGGTGAGTGCAGGACACGTAATGAGTTCATAAAGGACTCCAAGGACAAAGCGTGTTTAAGCCAGGAGTTACATTTAGACTGAGCAAGTTGAGCAATCATCAGGTCATCTCAGCTGTTAATGGCAGGTAGGATATTCTCTAATCTATGGATATTGGTGTTTTTCATCCCCATCTTCAGTTAGTTCAAGAATATGAACTGTATTAAACTCATCTGAGCCCAAAGTTTTGCTGTCTTTTACATGGCACTGCAGCAACTTCTTCCCATACAAAGAAGACACAAACACAATGTCACTTGACAGACAACAAAAAAATGATGCAGCTTTGACAGCTCAGTAAAAGACTCTTCTTCAGTTTTAAGAGAAAAAATGGCTACCAGAAAAGACAAGTTTTAGTGACAACGTTGCAGAGTCAAGTGATTTGGGTCTCAATGAGTATTTACATTTTGGACATTAAAGGCGTTTATCCATGATATGAACTTTTAAATGACTAAGCACTTTTCTGTGTCAAGTCATAATATTTTCATTCAGCTAGAATTACCCTTGACCCTTTAAACCCCATATGAATATTATCTAAAAGAACTCTGAAAACATTTTCTTCAGTCTGCATTACAGCACAGTTCATTGCAGCAGTGAGTGAGCTGTGTTCTATGTGGTTCCAGGTGTACTCATCCCACGTAATAACCGAGGGGATTTCAGGAATTAACCAGTCTTACTGAGCTCTGCAGTACCTCTGGCAGCAGCCATCTACAGGTTGCTGTAAAGACTCTAAAAAGACCTTGCAGAAGTGACTTCCAGTTCAGAAGTCACAAAAGAGGATGAGGGCAAACAAGACCTGCAGAGTGAGCTCCCTCACCATTACAGCAGCACTGAAGAAGTGTTTCCTGGTGCATTCCAAAGGACAACATCTACTGTACCAGAGGTTAAAAGCAACTACATGCATTGACCTTCCCCTCTAACATGATGCATCACGTACTTTAGACCATCTGGTGCAAAAGAACTCTTACTTATCACACAGTTTAAATGCATGGAAGAGGTACAACCACCGAATTACCATCAGAACTATAAATAACTAGCACGTTGTCTTTGCTTATGCAAGATGACTAACTTACACACTTCCAGGCCCATTACTCTCTCCTGTCCTCAAAATATGGTGTTGCCACTCCCTAAAGAGGAACTTCCCCTCAGAATTCAGGGTTGGCTATTCAGCACATTTCCTACACCTGAGAGATTTGTTATCTGTGCGACCGATATGAAACTCGCTGTTAACAGACTCCTTCTCCTTATTTCCTCTCTGGAAAGGGAAAAGCATGGAAATCTCACACGAGTACTCAGACTAACCCCAGAGCTACTCCTCTTCTAGGGAAGGAATGTATCTCACTGAAAGGAAGAGAACATCAGTTCTTCAGCCAGTTGTTCAAGACAAGCAATTGCTCTTCTGTGCTCTAGCCAGACTGTACCTACCACAGCCATTACTGTACCCTCCAGAACAAATGCTAGTAATTAATTAATTTAAATTAATGGTAGTAATAAAGTAAAAATAGTCAGTGCACAAGTCCTTTGAAAAGATACTGAGGCAGCTTGGCTTGCTGGATTTGGGGTAAAAAAAAAAAAAAAATTAGAAAGCTTTGTGAGAGACCTAACATTAGCTCTCCAGTAATATCCTGTACTGAGGGGCTGGTAAAGTCTGTCACAATGCACAACAGCAAAATGAGACAGCTGGCACTAATTGAAAAAAATTATTCCAACAGTACAAGGGGAAAAGAGTCACTACAGAAATAATTAAGCAGAGAAGCAGAGGCCCAAAGAGGTTGTGCAACCTCCATCCTCTGGGTGGCTTTCAAAACCCAACTGGACAAAGCTCAGATGATCCTCACAGCTGACCTACTTTGAGCAGGATGTTGGCTAGGTCCCTTCCAGCCTCAGTGATTTTGTGACTCTCCTCTCAGCTAGCTCTTAAGCTAGAAGCTTACAAAGCCAATTTAATGTCTCAGATCACCACTTTCTTTGCTATTCAGTAATATTGAGCTCTACAAGATGCAAAATATAGTATCGTTCCAGTTGGACATTCCTTTTGTTATTTAGCTTCCTATTAGACAATAGGCAAATTTCTGCAGAAACTGTTAGCAATAAACAAAATTCATTAAAGAAGAATAGAAATACAATCAAATATTACATGCCAAAGTCTGAGTTTTAAATTTAAATTTTAAACCTCTCCAAAGAGCTTAAAACACATACATGTTTTAAAGTTCGATGGTGGGAAGGGGCATTGTAGCGCTAGTTCTCAGTAAGTTTTTTTTAAATCTACTTATCTTAGTGCATTTTGCCACAGCACTCTACACTCCCTGAAACAGGAAAACATCCTGTTCCTCCTAGGCTGAGCAGTTGTCTGGTCACTACCTAAAAAAACCCACCAGCAGTACTCTCTACTCTTGTCACAGACCCAGGTGTTATTGCCCAGGAAAGCAGATTTCTGTTCTTCCTTTGCTAACTTTGACCCCTGGAAAAAGAGTATTTCATTCCTTTATTTGTGAAACTGGAAGTTACACAGAGCAACACCAGAAATATTTCATCTTTTGCCAACAGACGTGTTAATAAAGAGATAATCCTCTCATGTTTATATCAAAGCTGAGGCAATCCACAGCACTGATACAAAATCCCTCACTCATCTTCTTCCATTTATGCTCTGTTAATCATATAACATTATTACAAACAATACAGTAAACTAATTACTGTTCAGTCACTTTTTTCTTCAACACTATAAACTAAATTACTTCCAGGCACAGTCTCTCTGTGCAGATGAACTGTTTGTTTGTTCTCTTTCCTTCCAGGCTGTTTAGTGCCACTTTAATTTGCAGACACCAAAACCTTAAGGATGCCTTCCCACATAACTGTGGTGAGGGTTCTTGGGCTATGATGGTTTCTGGGTGTGGGTTGGGGCTTGGTTTTTTTGTTTGAGGGGTTTGGTTTTGGTTTGTTGTTGTTTTTCTTTGGTTTATTGCTGTTGTTTTAGGTTTTTTTGGTTTTTTTGCAGGGGCTGGGGAGGAAATATAGAGCAGCAATGGGAGGAAAGAGTACATGTAAAACAGCTTCAATGAATTTTCTCCTTGGTTATCAGAGCCACTTTGAATGCTGTATGTAAAATATTCTACAAAACCTGGGAAAGTCCATCTGATTCATTACCCTGTAGCCTTGTGAGATTAAATTGGTGCAGTAGTTCAGTAACAGCAAGCACAAAGCAAATTGCACCTATAACTTCCTCACATTCATTACAAACACCATGGGCACGTTGACACTCTGCTGAACTACTGCAACCAAAGCATCACAAACCTCTATATTTGAGGCATAGTAGGAGGAGGGAGATTTTAGCCTATGAAAACAGAAAGACTTTCAGGGAAAAATTTTAAAACAATCCTCTGAAGAAAAATAAGAAAATAGAATGAACATAAGCTTCTGAAACAGAGAGCGGGTCAAAGCCATGCCGGCATCATATGGTTTGGATTACTGAATACTGAGTTCAGAACATTAGAATAAATACTGGATACATTCAAAACATTATTGTGCTGGAAAGCCTGCATATACTCACCATATTCAATGCCACTTATGAAAGCAAATCAGAATTTGTTCTGAAAATGGCTATATTCTGAAACTGAACCTGAAGACAGGTATTCACGCATGATTCTTCTCCTATTTGACAGGAAAGTACCAAAGGCATTAATATATGAATCAGTGTACCACTCTTCCTTTTTCATAGCGTGATACCAAATCCTGCCATCCATTTTTGAGAGCAACAAAAAGCTTTTTTGCTTGCAAGGTAAGAAATATAGCATGGAATCCATTTCAAGCTTCTAAGGTCATCTAAAACAATCCATGTTTTGAAATAGAAGTATTTTACATAAACGAAAAATTCCCTTGGTACTATAAAGAGCATTGCAAGTCTACTCTGTTCACTTATGAATAAAAATATACCACAAACACAACTATGCCATATTTGCATGTACAACTCATGCTTCAATGAAGCACTACAGACACTTTCAGCAGAGAAAGCAAGAGACACTTAAAAGGCAGCAACAAAATTAATTCACCTCAGATAGGTTTCATTCGCTCCAACAAAACCCAAAAAGACTTTTAAAAAGCTCAAAATCTAGGAAAGAAAGCCCTCAATATTGAATTGTGGATCACAAGGAAGACAAGTAGATGGCACAAAAACCCGTGACAGGACTTGTCTGGTGTTTCTAGCATATTTCTCTCATTTGGTGTATCCAAATTCATCTTCCACACAGAAGTCATACGGCCAGCCCTTAAAATAATTTACACTTCATGACTAACTCTGTATTGCTTAATTAGGGAGGAACTGCTTTCCAGCTTTCAGCTTGCTTGGAAATACCGAGACAGTACTTTGCCATTTCTCTGTGCCAAATAAGTACTACATGTCACTTCATGTTGAATTCTACACCAATTGAGAGAAAGTGCATTGCACACTTTGGAAGCACTGAAGGCTTATCTCCTACTACCAATGATTTACTTTCCCTCATCTTAAAAATGAGGCTGAGCTCTGAATTATGGTTTCTACATCTCAATATTCCCCTCTTGTTTTCATCCCAAGCCTTTGGAAGAAATAGCCTTTTGTGAGTGCCTCTTAGGAGCTCTGCTTTTCAAAGCCCAGGAGCACTTGTCCTGCTGTGGTCATGTTCTGGTGCTCAACAAGTGCTGCTCTTTCTGCAATGTGCACAAGGGAAACTGCTTATTAAAGAATTGAGGTTTTCCCTAATACTATTAGTCTAGAAAAAATGATTTTGTTTTAAACATATGCTCCAAATGCCACACAGTCCACCCAGGCGTACATTTCAAGAAGTCATTGAAGGTCTCAATTTTCTATGCTTTTGTACCAAATATTTGGTCCTGAATAATCAAGTAAATCCAATTTCCTTTAAGATACTACACACAAAAATAGCTCAAAAGGCACAGAAACCATCCACAAAGAACTTGTCCCTAGATAAGTGAAATCAGTAATCAGTGAAATCTCCTAGCACTTTCAATGCAAAGCTCTCTGATATAAATTTTTCTTTATTAAGCTCTCATTATTATTCTACATTTTTCAACTTTTTTTTCCCCCATCAGCAGACTGCATTGCAATAAATATCTGTATATGTATTTGATAGAGACTAACTTGTATTAACTTTTAGAACAACGGGGATAAATTAATAGGATTGTGTTCAGTCAATACATTTCCCTGGCAGCTGTCACAGGACATGCCACTAGACTCAAAAGCACAAGAAACTATTTACCACACAGCAGACACGTCCAACAGGTCATGTTTCAGATAATCAAGGACTGTTTTCTACTGACTTTCTTGCTTTCTTTCCACCTTACTTCAGTTGCTGCCCCTTCCATTCGTTAAGGACTTATTTACACTAATGAGTGATTACTCAATTTTCATTTCCTCACTCAGCCTAAGTACCATAATATTGCCATATGGTATTTTATTTAAATAAAAATTTTATTTGAGTTTTTAATCAGTGCAGCAAGGGTCTCCCATATCATATTCCCTCCTCACCTTCTGCTAGATACTAAGACAACAACATGAAAAAAACCTACTTAAACTGAAAATGTGGACCATAGGCATTTATGGTAAGCACAGAATAGTGATTTTTTTTTTTTTGCTACTGTGATTAATTGCAAGAGTTGAGCTCTGATTTTTCACTTTTTCTTCAAGAAGATATCAAGCCAAAACAAAAACAAACTTGCCTGTTTATTCATGTTGCAACTATTAAGAGCTCCATTTCCTTTTGCTACTTTAGTACTGTACTCTATCCTACCAGAGGAAACAACCATAAGGGTTTTGTCTGGTTTCCTTTTTATGCTAATGACTCAATCATAAATGCCACATACAGGCTTGAAGTTTAAAATTATGTTGATTTTGCAAAGTAATCATCACCTCTCTATACTTGGGCCTGATGACTTTTTTCTCCAAAGTGATAAGTTGCTGTTTCAGGTGGAAAAAAAAGTTTGAAAAAGGCTGGCTATTCCGACAGCCATGCCGTCAGTGGCAAAAAAATAAATAAAATTTACAAATCCTACAGAAGCATCACATTTTAACAGTGTAAAACATCAACTTTCAAGGTGCTGCCTGCAGAGTTATGAATCCCTGAAACATTCTCTGTCCTGTTCCCAAAGCCAAGGTGAGCAGATCTACTCTCACCAAGAGCCCTAAACACAGAGCCCAGTGGCAAGGCTCTCTCAAACTCCCTCACCCCACCAGGGTGGCAGAGCCCACACGTACAAGCCTTCAGGGCATGCTGCAGGGCTTATCTATTCATTCAGGCTTTTGCCTGAGGGAGGGCTGCAGAAGCAAAGGGAAGGTTGGCAAGTTCTCTTTCTTTGCAACGAGGTCAATTTTATGTATTAATTTATGTACATGTGCCTGGAGATTACGATAGGCACATCTCATACAATAGCAAACAACTTTAGCCATAACCTAATTAACTTTGACTAAGGAAGAAAAGAATTCTCCAGGTCTCCATTGGAGATAAATTCCTGTAAAAACTTGCCATGATCACAGATGCTACAAAATAAGAGTCTGTCTGATCTAAAAAGAAAAAAATTGTGCCTTTTCACACACAGAGGCACACACATGGAAATCAAAACCCAATTTATAAGTCCCATGTAAGTTTTGATACTGAGCCTTTCCTTCAATGCTATTAGACTTACTGTTGAGTAACAAAAGAAAAATTCTTCTTCCCTCTCACACTAACTCTGGACATAATTTTTCAAGCATTCAAAAGTTCGTAGTAGTTCTTGAGACTTGGAAAAAAATAAAAGGAGCTGCTAAGAATAAAAGACTGCCCTGAAAAGGAGCACAAAGTGTAGATTTGTGGTGTTATACTGAAAATACAATCAATACAAGAAATCAACTGCAAAGTGAAACTGATTGCTGAATACTTTCTGACAAATCTAAAGAGACTTTCCTGCAGGTGTTGGCTTGACCTATTCCCTGAAGAAACAAGAGAAACACATTAGATTGGCAAGCTCAGGGTATAGCTTAGATATAACATTCTTTTAAGGGAAAGAAAAAAAAACCCCACCATGTTTTTAAGGTGACTCATCGGTTCTAGAAATGGACTTGAAAAAAATTCAGCGAGTCTTATGACATCAGCTCTGCTGCTGTTAAATTATTTAGACTTTGGCATTGCTAAGTAACATAATAGCTAAGTACCACTAAACAATATGTTCTTCAGTGACAAACTCAGCCTACACTGAGACCAGACATGTCCCACACCAATGCATTAAGCTACAACAGCACTAAGCAGAGCCAATAAAAGGCTCCATGAAGATTTTTAGAGAGGCCAAGAGAAGCTTGAACCCTATAAAGTGTCTGTTCTGCACGTGCAGCTCATCAGGTGTTGAAATGAGTCATTGTGGTTTGGGTGGATGGATAGATCAGTTTAAGAACTGCTTTGCAGTATGGAGATGCAAAGTAACAAAAACTGAGGATCCTACCAAAAGCTGTAAGTGACCAAGTACCAAGGGCTTGTAAAAAAAGTTAGAACTTGGATTTGCAAAAGAAGGGCTCACATGGTGCTTAGAGGCTTATTCAAACTGACAGAATAACTCATCTACAACTGATGTTCTTACCATAGGGAATTCATGGCAGGGTTGCAGTTCTGTTGGAGAAATGGGCTGGAGTGCATGTGAAGACCAGAAATTCGAAGTATGAAATCACACATATGTCTCAATGATGAGCACGTTCCAAATACCTTTGAGAAATATTCATGGCAAGTAAACAGAAAACAGTGTGCACTAAGAATATGGCAAGTAGAGCAGACCCCAGGAATAGAGCTCATTTTACATGGAGAGAGGTAGGTACTGCATTGTCACAGACACAAATGTAAGGTGAAAGTGGATAACATGCTCAGCAGGTCACACTTGAAAGCTTTCTCTTCCAATATCTCAATTACAGTGACATCCCTAATGACCCATCTTTTTCCAAGGGTATTGTAAACACCATGGCATCTTTATATTTAATTAACAAATGAAAATTTTTAAGCTTTACTAATCTGCAGCAGGCTGCCAAATCTGTGGGTTTTGCCATAATATCAAACATATGTTTCATACAACATGCAACCCATTCAGTAATTTTCACCAGTTTGAGGCATCCACTTCCCTTGATACATGAAATGCATTCAGAAGCAGCAGAGGAATCAGAACTGGGAGCTGGAAGATTTAGAGTGAAAACCTGTGGGGATTTTCCCATTTGTCACCCTTGGGCTCTGGCAGTAACTTACGAGAATGTCACATTTAGCTACAGACTGTAACATGAAGTTGTTAAGCACAAACAAACTCAGGATGAAGAGTACAAAAATGACTCAAAATTTCAAACCTCTCTTCTACCTCCCTGGTAAGATAAAGCTGCACAACCCGCCCTGTGCTTGACTCCCAGTGCAAGTAGGGGAACATATGGATTAAAACTGCATTTCTGACATGGCTACAAGTCCTGTGGAAATGCCATGTAATATTTCCTTACATGAGCAATCACCCCATCAGACATGAGATCAACTGCCCTGGATGTAATGTAATGATTCTGAAGAGAAAGGTCAGGTTAATGATGCAAACTTGACCTTTCAGAATAAACACAAAAACTTGCCACAGCAATTTCTAAGTACATTAATTTTTCTTTTTGACAACTGAAAACTTTTTTTTTAACACTAAGTAAAGACTTAGCAGTTTTTGTTTACAGTGTTAAAAGCTTTCTTTAACAATAACAAAAGCCTGAAATGCAAAACCCCCAGGAGTATCACTTGCATTAATAACCAAATATTTTCTCAGACAGTAATTGGACAGTACACCTGCTCTTGCATGTAACTCTTGCAGGTAACACTTCTAAAACCATACAGCTGATTGCAGAAGAGTTGTTTACTGTGAAAACTCCCCTGCTTCACTTCAGCCAGAAAAGTCACTAAATCAGAAATACTTGAACTATGAGTACCTAATATCATGAGGTTGTGGGGTTTTGATCATCACACATTTTATTTACTCAGAACTTCTGACATAATTGTCACGATTACTGAAATGTTACAAGTGATTATGTTATCCAGCCAACACGTTTGGAATGGAAAGAAAGGAAAAAGCTGTTTCTTCCAAGGTTTAAGAACATGAAGTCCTTAATCTGTCTACTTGTTTATCACGAGACCACTCTGTCTTTGTTGGGTATGGATACCAAACATAACAGATGGTCTGCCAAAACCCTATCACATTTGCTTCAATTATTTGAGGAAGACTGCAGAGGGGGAGGAAAGAACTATGATGATACATTAAAAACTAAAAGAAACACAAGGCCAGGTACTAAACAATAGAAAGAATGACATGCTGAAGAAAATAGATGTTCGTGCACGAGTTGCCCTGAAACAGCTCCAGGATATTTCACTTCAATAGAAATAAGGCAAGGACAGAGTCAAACAAACATGGTGTCAAAAAATAAGATGGTTTCAAGGGTAATTCTGCCTACTTAATTTTTTCAACACTCCAAAGGGACATACAGCTGATTTTGCACAGTATTTCCACAGAATTACTAACTTAGTATCATGAGAACATATGTAAAAGATAAAGATACACCACTATGTGTAACAATTAGCTCTGATTGCAAAAGGGCAAACTTGTAACATGAAAGGAGACCAAACGACCTTTTCAATACAAGACAAAGCTCAGCAGGCAGTAGCGTGCTTTTCGATTCTCCTAAGCCCTTAAGAATGCTTTTCCATGGGCCAAGGTGTTTAAAAGACATGCATTCATGGTATTTAAGAGACCTAGTTTAGTGATGGCCCTTTTAGGTTAATGATTGAGCTCAATCTTTTGCAACCCAAATGATTCTATGCAGGAGAATGTGTAGAGTCCTCGTGTGTTTCCATGTGTCTTATCAATTTGCCACCAGCACTCCATCAAAACACAAATTCCATCACTGCAGCACTAAGTCAAGCATTCAAATAATAAAGACAAAGGAAATAAGAAAAAATTATGGCAAATACTTATAAAAACATGTCTGAATATGATTTTTAATTTTTTTTTCTGAGCTAAAAGTATTTGACCTCAGAGCTGCAGAAATTTAGGGCATTGAAATGGGATAATTTCATTATGTGATCTGATTTCCTGTGTATTACCCACCACTGCACTTGTACTTAGCTACTTCTCCCCCATTAGGATCCAATAAGTTGCATTTATCAACATTATCTTCCTCAAGATGCCAGTACTTCTTGTGAAGACACACCAAAAGCAGAAAAACAGCCAATTACTTTTGACAATATGCCCAAAGATTACACTCCCACTTATGGGTAAAGTGCAAACACTGATTTTCAGGGTTTTTCTTGTCACTGCCCATCAGCAAACGCTGCTCTTACAAAATTCTCCAACAATGAGTGCTTGTCTTGTCAGAAGACATTGGAAAAATCAGTTATGATTTGTCATATACTAAATAAGCTATATACACAAAAATACAACTATGTTAGATAAACAGATATGTAACAGGTAACATACAAAAGCTATTCTGAGAAAAAAATTATGTTCAAATAACATGTAATTTTTGTGAAATTCACACTATCACCACAGATTTGCAGTCTTATGGGAATCAGAGAGAAAGGCTAAGTGTTTTCATTATACTTCAGTATAAGCAATTAACAAAACTGAGTCCCCACATTTACTGGGGTGATCAGAAGAGATGCAAGAATTAATTTTTTGTCTCCTCCCCTACCTTTATATATAGAAATTACCCTGAACAATTCTGCTCATATAAAAAGGAGATAATGACATGACTAAAAAACGTTACTAGAAAGAACTGTAGTGTTTGCTACCAGATCTCTGATAACTAAATTATGTTCTTGGAGGTTTTAGAATTTATTCCATAGGTAGTTGAGTCCTTCCTAAGTGAACCAGAAGTTCTGCCTCAAGCCTTAAAGCCCTGTTTTGAAATAACTAGATCTTGCATTTGAAGGTAAAGCACACCTGAAATCTGAAGTTCACTTTAAAAATCCACCCTCCAAAGGTGAATTATATACTGACTATATATATCATACACTAACTATATAATATATATATAATATACTAAGGTGAACATGTCCTAACACATCTCAGAAGTTACTCCAAGGTGCTACACTCCTGCACTATATTGTGTGGCTCATACAAGTGAAGCTTTCACTTCCACTGGTGAGAAGGGTGCTTTAAAACCAGGCTACAACACGGAGACCTCCCTCACAGTACGTGCTCCATCAGCCCAAAAAACCTCACCCAAAACAAATCACAGCTCTCAGGTTCTCAAACAAAGGTTAAGGTCCACAGGAGGCTTGAGGGTCACCTTCCCTCTTCATCACACACCTCCTGCTCTGCTCTGACACGCAGCACTCCTCACTCCAACACTCCTCACTGTCTGAGGAGACCCATGATGGTCTGAGCGCTCCAGGAGCACACAGCCACTGTCACCACCCTACAGCACCTTGAAACCCAATCATCAGTTCAGAGCACTGCAACCTCTCCAGATCAGGCTTTCCCCTTGAAGAGACATGAAGACAACTTGAGTTTTACTGATTTTTTTGATAAGAATGAAGTGGATGAAGCTGCAGTAGATGTAGAGTTCCTACAAATGATTCTGGAAAGCACTGGTACAAGGCAGTGTGGGAATTAGAGGCTGTCATGAAAGTTACTGAAACCATGATGAATAATCCAAATTCATCCACACCTCTTAAACAGTGAGAACAAGGTGAAAAAACTTCATTTTTTACCAACACACACACACATTGGACGTGAGCTCAGCTCTTGGGAACTGTCATGGAATGTTTCATCCTGCTCATTTGCCTGGCAGTGCAGCCTCTCTGACCATTAACAAGTAATTCCTTTGCAAGAGAGCCAAGAGCAGTTCAGCTCAGCAACCATCTAATTTCTTAATAAAGGAAAATAAGCCAAGGTTACCTATGAAGAGGATGAAGCCAGTGTTCTCTGCAATTTACAATTGTCTCAATTGCCACTGTCATAAAATCAGTCTTTTCAGTGCCTAGCTCAAAACAAATACCTTTTCTCACATGTGTCATTGCAGATAACTGCAATTCAATCCTATTTTTGAGTCTTCATTGTAGGAGGTAAACAAAATAGCATCTGCACTTCGGTTATTTTCTACTTGGTATATGTGAAGAGATAACTGCAAGGAGTTTTAATGCTCAACTTTATGTTAATCATGTCTATGTCTAATACTCCACAAAAGAGCATTCAGCATTTTTCACTCCATTTCAAAATAAAAGGAATAAGCACAAGAGCCATGTAACATCAGAATTCTTTACAGCTGCCCTATTTCAGTTGTATATGTGCACTATTCTTGTCTGTCTAGCCTTAAAGAGGCTATGCCTACTTTATAAACAGTATGAAATGCAGTAATTTCAAAGAAAATTTAACTATAACAGCAGCACAAGCCATTATGTTCTAGCAATCCATCATTTTTAGAGAAAAAATGCATTTTCTTCACAATGAGCAATTTATGGATTCAGACAATACATCTGGATTTCTATTTCAAGTCTATTATTTCACAAAAAAATTGTTCTAGTAAGGGTAAGGCTAGATAAATATTAGACAAGATTGACATTTCATGTAGATTATTTCTAAGATCTGAAAATAATTTGGTAAGCATTGTACCAAACAATGAAGAGAAAAATCTGCAGCTCACAAGTCAGTGTATTAATTTGAAACAATGGATGGGATAAAAAGACAAAAACGCCCTGCCCCAAACAACTCTGAAATTATTTACACTTTTTGCTTACACACACCCTTGGGAATCCTGCAGCCAGGGAAGGTCTGGCCCAAAGTTATCCCACTCCATCACAGGGAAGGAAGGCAGGTGGCAAGGAAAGGCTCTCACAGCTCCTGTAAAGCCAGTTCCAGTGTCTCCATACTGGCCACACTATTAGGGAGAGACCTGAACTAAGATTTCCTCCCAAAAACAGGTTGTTGGGGGTTTTTGTTGAGTTTTTTTTTTACTCCAGTGCTCCCTGAGCAATTAAATGAGGTTCCGTGGGCTGGTTAGCCTGAGCTAAAAGAAATTTCAAACACATCCCATATTTTAAACATATTGTAATTTCTAAGCATTTTAATACTAATTGACCAATTCATGCAGAAAACAGACCTCTCTTCACTCCACAACTTCCTTCCATTCTGGAAACAGATTGTGGGGTTGTTCTATTTTTTGAAAGATACTAGGATGTTGCAACAAGACACCCAAGCAAATCTAACCATTTATAGGAAACAGAGAAAATTTTGTCTTCAGAATCACAGTATTTTGTTAGATGGTCAGTGTATAAAGCCCAAAACTACAGATAGAAAGAGCTGTTCTTTTTGTGGTTTGTTGGGTTTTGTTATAGGTAGCCAATCCATTATTAGAGTATGAAATTAGGTTCACATAATTTCAACACTATGTTATACTAATCATGCTAAGTATATGCCAAATGCAAGAATAATATTTATATGGGTCTAGGTAAGAAGTAAAGGTGGGTTTTCTCAAACTGGTTCAAACTTAAGTCTATTTATGCCTTCAGTGTACCAACCTATACTTCCTCATTCTATGAGATAATCTACATATTTTTAAAATCATGGGAATTAAATAATTTAAAAATTATGAACTTGTAAGGGGTACACATACCCCTTACAGGTGTCTTTTACTCTGTGCCTATGGATAATTCAAACTTTTTAAATGGGGAAAGAAACAAGAGGAAACCAATCTGCATGTTCCTTCAATATTATTCTTCTTTCTTGATACAGGACCTCACCTGTAATAGTTCCCTAATTTATTAAAATTGATTCCACACTATAAACATAGCATGTGTAATCCAAATATTGCCTCTAGAGTCAAACAATGAAATAAATGTCAGTGGTTCTGTTTTCCTTTCCTTCTCACTTTACCCTTGGGCTTCTGGCTCCCATGCAGACCTAGAGGTGAGGATTACTCATTCTCTCACCAAGTACACCCCAAAATGGAGATCAGGAAAACAGCTTTGCATATCCATATCAGCTCAATGACAAAACCCAAAATAGCTTTGAAGGCTTCAGATTAAAAACCCCCAATTACCAATGAAGTGCTATTAAACTCTCCTTCCCCAATTTGGATTCAAGTAACATGGTGGATTTGGCCTCAGTTCTTACAGTTGCTTAAGGATGCAGCAAGCTTTAATCCTGTAAATGAGACATGGATTTGAGACTATTTTTATGCTTATATTTGAGTACAAATATTGTTCAGGATCTTAATTCTTATTTCTCTTCAGTAGAGGACAACCACAGGAAAAAAAAAAAGAAAATCAATAAAATACAATAAACCAGCAGTTGTTTTACTTTGTTCTCCATTACACTTAATAATTTTGTTGTCCATAAGCATTCGGGCATTTTGGTTTTTGATCCTGTTGGGTTTTTCAGAATTCTTTTATGATCTCCCTATGTGATCTTTCACTGTATTATCTACAAAGCCATTTGGCTACAGGTTAAAGACAGCACAGCTTCCAGGCACTACTCTGCATAAATAACAGGAAAAGGGAAGAGGGCTGAACATAATTTATTATGGGTTTAATTTTCTATTTCCTTAATAATTGGTTGATAAATGAAAAAAGGGACCATTTTATTGATATTCAATCTTTTCATCATCCTTCTATTAAACAGTAACTTGAAAGTTTTACATAAGAAACCCTCAAGAAAGTGCTACTACTTATATCAATAAAATATTGAAGGAAAATTTCAAGTTTCACTTCCACTTGAGTGTTCTTGGGTCACTGTAACACATGGTAAAGAACTACAGCAAACCAGAGTAAGTTTCCCTAAAGGCTGGGGAATGACTAAATTATATATTTTTTTTAATTGATCTGCTGAAGTTTGTTGATTAGGTGGTTATGCTTGCAAACCTTGTACTTAATTCAAGAATAAAACATTAAGATTTTTATTATTAAAACTCAATTTTTTCCATAAATGTTTAGACGACAGAACTCACTGTTAAATACAGCTTTTAACTAACCAATAGCTGAGCTTTGTTAGATTAGCTAATCAACAACAAAAAGGAGCAAAAATTCCTTATACTTAGCCCAGAGTAAGAAAGCCAAAGCTACCTAATTCCTAGACAGATGGCAATAAAAACTTGGTGAATGGGTATGAATTTTTAGAATTCCAGTATTGGCAACGCAGGGAGAGCCGCCTAAGCTCAAATGCATGCAGCACACATCTCCCTAAGCTTGGCCTGTCAGGCAAACCAGCACACATGGGCTAAAAATAAAAGCAAAACTGTGGCTCACTTGCACCCTCACAAGCAGCAGAGCAAACAGAATGACTGCCAAGGCTTTGCTCTCTCAGTTTCAGGCACGTGCAGCTGGCACCAATGCGCTGTTCTCATGCACCAAAGGCAGCAGATGGAGTGAATGACATATTTCAACAGCCTTTGACATCATATCAAACACCTTGGCTTTTAGTTTGAGAAGAGTAACTCCAGGGATTTTGTTTTCCAGCTTTCTCCATCCAAATAAAAAAGTCATATGCAGTTATTTGCTTCTTTACAGGACAATACAGCCACACCATATGCTACTGACTTGCAGGTCTTGCATAGTGGAACGATGCAACAACAGCAAAATCAAATGTTCTGAGTTTGGCTTTGTGGCTAAGACACTACTCACTGGGCAATGAGTTACAGATAACAAAGAAAGCTTCAAATCACAGAACAGAGCAGCTTGGGTTGGAAAGGGCCTTAAAAACCACCTACTTCCAACCTTCCCCCACTACAAGCAAGAACAGCTACCAATGCCCACTGCATTGTAGAAACTAGGGGGTGTTCAGTACTTTTCTAAACCAAAGAAATTTCAAGCCTCTAAAGCTTGGCAAAACTGATCAGCTGTATTTAAGGAACATCATCAATTGATTTTAGTTTGTTCTTTAAATTTCCTACCTTCAGCTACCCTGTGTAAGTGCACTGCCCAGGGAGGTGGGCACCTTTCCTGCTGGTCACAGCGACAGGCTGGGAGCAGTGACTGCTGCTGGGAGCAGCACAGCTAAACATGCCCCACAGTGTGTTGCTTTCATCCAGGAAAAGAAAAATCTCCTCTAGGCACCACATTCAGCTCAAAGCCTGTTCCTGAGCTGCATCAGAGGAGGTCTGGGTGCTCATATCTGTGACTAAATCCAAGCACAGGCTGGCCCACAAGCCTATTCCAGCACCTGACTTCCATCACTTGCTTGCTTTCCTCCCTCTCCCAGAGCAGCTGTCAGACAGACCTACACACGTCTGAAACATCTTCCCCTGTGCCCTTCCCCCTCCCCACCCCTACAAAACTGTACCTCTGCCAGAGTCAGAGACCATGCAGAGGCTGCTTCAGCAGAGGGCAGAGTGAGAGTCCACTGTGAGGAGAGCCAAGCTGGAAGGCACCACATCTGCACAGGGCCAGGACATCACCTCACCTAATTCCTCCAAAGAGCTCAAAGTTTCATCAAACTGATAAAGGTTCTCCTAATGCTTAGATGCTTACAGGTCTTCTGTTTTCCTGGAGCAGGCTACCAAGTGCCTCTTGGCTTTTATGTTCTCAATCATTTATTCCAGTCTCAGGTTTTGAGCAGATCAAGAGAACACCCCTTGTTATGACCTTGGTTCCTTCCCCTTCTGCTGAAGTGGGATCAATGCTGGCTACTCTGCCTCTTTCAGATAACAAAGGTTATTCTGCCTTTTTCAGACTGCATCAGACCCATATCCTCCCACAGCTTCTTAGCTGGAAGCTCTGCATGTACAAGCAACTTTGATCCTGGCCAGCTCAATACTTCTTTGAAATACATTACCTGGTAGCACCAATACTGATGAAAATCTCTTTGGCCCTATTAATGTATGAAATGAGGAAAGAGAACACCAAGTACAATATTCTCACTCTCCTGCTTCCCCCATTAATTTATTTGTAGCCAACCATTTTAGTTTTAGTAACCCCCAAGTTGAGCTTAAACAATCCTTTTTTAAAAAATCCCATTTTATCAAAGAGAAACATTTAAGCTACAATACTGATCTTTCTCTTCTCTGCACATTTTTTCTCCAAAACCAGTTTTTGTTATTTCTACTGGTGAAGAACTTTCTACTCTCATCAACTGAAAAAAGGTTCAACATATCCCTAAGAATTTTCTCTCTCAAAATCTGCAATCTTAATGGAGTCAGTAAATGGATATTCTGCTGCAGTTCCATATGGAATTAGGAGCTTCTGTGTACCCAATTCAGTCCAAAGACTGCCCTGTTTTCCCAGCTTTGTTCAAGACACTCTCACTTGGCTTCTTCCTAATTATCACATGCCTCTGAAATTTAACTCTCTGCCCAGTTTCTGCTTTTTCTTGCAAGAGGGACAGCTGAGAGAGACAGGATTTTTCTGACAAAGATGAACTACTTCAATTCATCTCAGTTGTCTGCTATCCTAATCTCTCAATTTCCTTAAATCAGCCACTCAAAGTCAAGAGACTAAAATGCTTACAGAGACAGAATAAGGAAGAAAAGAGCCCAGCACACATAACAATGGCACAAAGAAAATAGATTGCTATGTATAAAAAAAAAAATACAAAGCATCAACTGAGCCTGTAGAGCCAGGCAGAAATCAGCAAGATGTAAGCAAAACGTATTTCAGAACCAAAATGACAACAAGGCAGAGCAAGATGTGGTTTCAATCTGTACATTCAAAGCAGTTTTACTTAAATAAAAGGAAAGTACTTCTTTGTACTTTGTCATCACCACTGAGTCAAAATAAACTGATCTTAGCTTTCATGTTCAGCACCACATTAATCTAATTTATTTGCTAATTTCTGTGTAGTACATAACACATGATGCAGTTTAAGATGTCATTGAAATAGAAAACTCAACTGCCACACAGTTTTAATTTAAAATGTGGATGTGGCAGTGTATCCTGTTCCTTTCCTGGGAGTCAAACACAGAGAAGCACTTTTTTCTTTGTAATTGATCAATTTAAATCATCAGCTGTTTATGCAGAACTGCTGGCAACCTTGGAAGTGTCATTTCTCTTCCTAAGCTTCAGGACCTTGATTCACCCATTTGTTTAAAGGTACAACAAGCTCACAATGCCAATGTTTTTGTTATAAGTACATAAAAATACTCCAGAAACAGGCCCTGCTCATGCAAAACTTCAGCTGCAAAGAATGATACCTGCTGAAGAGCTACTGCATCAAGCTCTACAAGTTGAAGGGAGCATAAATCCACGTGAAAGTCTTTAATTGCTGGAACAATCTAACCCTTTCATCTTGCTAATTACTTCAACTCACACTAAGGTATAACACCTGGGGCATGTTATAGGCAAATTATAAAGGTGTATCAAGTCTGTACAGGTGTGGAAACAAGCCAAAGTTGTGCTGCTTTCCCACACATGAAGGAAGTAATTTTTCAGCACTTTTTTGTTATCCACATTTGATCCCTAAAATGGTTGCCCTTGCTCTTTGCTGCAACTTTCCAGTGATGCTGAGGTCATTGCCAGGTGTGTAAAGCACTCTGATTCTTAGGTTAAAAAACCATCATTAACCCAGTCTTTTAAACAATATTGGCAAAACAGGAAGAAGCACAGTGTGACAGAGGTCAGACATCAATGCAGGCTGGTGAACCCACACACAACCTGCATATTCTAATTTTTGATACTTATGACAAGAACACATGACAAGAAATTTAGAGCCCTCACCCTTCTTTCATGGGTGAAGCTCTGATCCTAAATGAATTGTCCATGACTATACTCCTTTTTCTTTTCCTAACCTTGCATTAGAAATACATAAACATTGTTTTAAGAGTATCTTTCAGAAAGTTCCAGAAGAATGACCACCCCATTTCATTATGCCCTGAGATCCTCACTATTATTCATAACATTTTAGGCAATCATAACAAAAAAATTGTTTAAAAGCTCCTAGAAGTTGCTATAATTGGCAGTCATGGTCTAGCACAGCCAAGCAACACTATCAATTTATTCATACCACACACACACTCATATGCACCAACCTGTGGCACAGGCATCACAGTTACTACTTCCCCATTACTACGGGGGACATTTCTCTGATTTTTCAAATGCATAGCAACTTAGTTTTCCAAAAACCCTCCACTGTGTTCCATCATCTTTTGGTAACAGTCAATTGTCAAGTCATACACGTTGAAACTTTCTAACTGAGTCTATGCTGGCTGCACATTTGCTCTTGACTGCCAGGTGCTACCAGGAAGGCAGTTCTGCTCCATCCAGAACAGGCAAGCAGGCTCAGCCTCACATCTCTCCTTGCCACAGACAGCTCTCACTAGCAGCAGTCGGTCACACACAACCAGATCAAACCTGACAGCCTGGCCAGGTGAACTCAAGCAGCCTTGACCCACACACCAAGTCCCAAACCCTCCTCCTCAGGGCTGTGTCACACCCGTGCTGCCTGTGACACACCTCCAGGGAGCCACTGCAGAGCAGACAGGAGCCCTGGCTCACAGCTGCAGCAGGCAGGACACATGTGCACCCAGAGTCCAGCACGTGGTATCTGTCTTTCTCAAAGCTGATGATTGTGATGTGGTCTGACAGGAGCTCCAGCTCAGCTGGATCCTTTTCAAAGGCTCCCTTGCTGCCCAAAAGCCAACAGATGTGGCAGTGGAACAGCATTTGGGAAGACTCAGAAGCCAGCAGCAAGACTATTCTGCCCCTGCTCTGACACAAACACACAGCAGTCACCAAGTGGAACCTCCTGTAAGCCCAGCTCTTTGGAGAAAAGAGTTGAGCAGCAGGGAAAGCCAGGAAGGGAGAGGCAGGAATTTATCATTCTGTCTATAAAATAAACTGGGAAGGAAGCACATGCAAGTGCCAGCAACCTATCATGAACCAGGTGATGGAAAACAGACACCAGCAGGAAAAGATGACATTTTAAAGACACTTTCAAAGATAATTTACAGTTACAATAGTGATCCACAGCACTGAGAAATTATACCTGTCAGATGACTAATTAGTGATGAACACCACATGATAGAGTGAAGCTGTTTGACAATAACTGTCAGCACAATCACAAACAAAAACCAACAGCTACATCCACAGCAGTCCCATCCAGCATATTAATGAGGGAGCTGGGACAATCCTTCAAAATATCTGCAAGACTGAGGTCAAGTGACAAGTGATTTCATTTCAGGCTAAAAACCTTTGTAATAATTTATTAGCTGGTACTTTTTTGTTGCACTCAGATAGAAAACAAATCAGTTTCTTACTAAGAAAAGCAATGTAATCTAACCATACACAGCACTTTGGTCTGAACTTGGACAAATACACTCCTCCTCAGACCATAAAGGAAAATAATTTCTACCTAGGATAAAGGGCTTTTTTGGCCTTAACCTCAAAGTCCTCTTCAGAAATCTACTTTTATTATTTTAATCAAATTCATCCACCCCCACATACTGCAATATGAATCTAATCACTTGCTTTGCAAGTTTAGTACCCAGAGACACTACAGAAGTTTTAACAGCTGCTGGAAAAAAATGTTGCAGCCTCTGACTTTTTTCACTGGAGTTACTGCAGCCAAGGTTTGCTGCAAATTGATGATGTAGCTGGATTAGATGTTAATATGCAGCTTGATATATTATTCATGAGAATGAGTCACAGACCTAATTAGGAACATGACAAGAAAAGCTTTTGAGTCCACAATCTGGATTCTCCCTGACATGAAAGATTTGACATGTGAATACATTCTCACTTACTTAGAGAAAAGAGACAAATGACCTTTCACATCTAAGCACAAAAACATCATGCTGGAGATGCAGAATTCGCCTTTCTGAGAGTTTGGGAAAAAACAGAAGTATCTAATTTGGTATAAAAGAAGGCCTTCAAAAACGTGATCTACCCTTTGATGGAGCATCTATCTGCTTACAAAACCATTCCATATATCTTTCCAGTCACAGATGTTAAATAGAGGCTTTATAACCCTCTGCCAGGTGATTGTGTCTGGGGCTCCAGTAAGGGGGCACAGGAACATGTCCCAGCAAGGCATTTAGGCCTGGTAAGTGGAATTTTGAGAGAAATCACTGTTTTTTTTTTTTTTTTTTTTTTTTTTTGCACACTTGGGTAAATTATTCCTTATCTCATTACCTAAAAGTTGGATGATTTAATTTCTACATCTATTTAAATCTTACAGTCTTATTCTAGGCCTAGATGAGACTATGTTTCAGATGTAAAAAGATGAAGGTATCACTGGATAAATTTGAAATAAATGTGGTCTGTCAGGCAGAGAAAGAATATTATGGGAAGCATTTTCTTCAGCTTACAAAACAAGCCACCACAATATACTAATGAGCTGTCAGGATGAAAGAAAGCACTTTAAACAAACTATTTTAACTTAGATGGCAATTAGTGACGCTTACAGTACACATGGAAAAATTGAAAGACTCATGTTCCTACCCAGTATTGATCTTCCCCTGGTAAAACCAAAGGTTACCCCAATGTAAGGCTTCCAAGGAAAACAAACTCAAGTGGCACATAAGCAAATGAGAGTTTTTCCACACTTTACAACACCAGGCAAGAAAAGTCATTACTCATAAACAGCCAACAGCTTTGCACTCAGATGTCTCTGTATGAGGGCAACACTGAAGGAGATAGAAAGGAAGAGGTCAGCATGTACTAGATTCTAAAATTAATAATTCATTAAAAATTTCACTTGAGAGAGCTGTTATTAAAAAAAAAAAAAAACAAACAAAAAACAAAACAACTTGAGAAGGACAGTGTAACACCTCAGAACCAAAGCTCTCTATCTCCTTACTCGTACAGGACCAGCTCCTGAGCTCTCTGTAAAACACGCCATCACAAAGAGATTCCACTACCCCAAGCTGCTTTTGTTTCCTGTGAGCCAAGAAAACGTGAGCCCTGCAACAAGGATAAGAAGCTATTTCACTCTGAGGTATTTTTAAGCAGTGTTATTTGTCAGCAGGTCAAAACCATCTACTGGAAGTGCCAGTCATTCCACCTGAAGGCACCAAGGAGCCAACAGGTGCTAACTGGATAAAAGCTACAAGTAATTAACCATTGCCTCAAACTAAAATTGTGATACCTGGCCTTGGAATATTTTTAACTGTTTCAAACTAAAAAATTAATTACAACCTTTTATAATCTGTCATTGTTCAGGGACATGCTTATTTTCATTCTTAGTGAAAACACGCTCTTTTAAAATCAATGAAATTTATATTTTAGAGGAAAATGTGGAAGAGATTAAAGGTCACATTTTTCAAATTTGTAAATCAAGACATTTTACATCTTCAGCCACTGCTGTCGAGACTACAGGTATGTTCATGGTCCAGAGGCAGATTTTGAACAAATTGAAAACCCATAATTTAATGATAAAAGGCTCAACTAAAGAAAAATCATGAAACAAAAGAGAAAAAAAACCCCACAAAACAAGTCAGAAAAGTATATCAAGACTTGACAACTTAAACCCTATGAGCTCCATTTCAAAGCCTTTGCCATCAAGCTGCAACATTCACCAAACACAAGTCCCCCAAGGGATGTAACTCTTCACAGGGCTTATTGAAGGTGCAAGCAGCAGCTCACACCCTTGACATGGCCACAAACAGAAAACAGACCTCAATCTGCCACTACTCAGAGACCCCTTCAGTCTAGAGAGGGAGCTCTTGAAACATTGCTTCTTTATATTCTTCTCAGCTCACTTGAGATTCCAGTGTTTAACAGCTAGAGGAGAAAAAAAAAAAGAGAAAACAAACCACAACATTCAAGGAAAGGGATTTTCCCAAGTTTGCTTGGCTTGTGTGTTTACACAGAATTTACTTTAAAGACTCGTAAGATAAAGGTTCCAAAGAACCAGAGCTCTGCTGAGGAGCTTGTTTGTTATGGCCACCTGCAAGCTAAACATTAAAACCCCTATTAGCTGATGGCCATGTACTAGAAATCACACCAGACAAGTGTGGCAAAGCTGCCACAAAGTCTGGTGCTCCTCCATTTCTTTCTCCTAGCAGTCCATCATTTCCTTCCTTTACTGCCTCAAGAGATCTAAGAAGGGCAGACAGACAAAACAATGAGTCATATTTTAAAAAGTTTAAAACTCTTCTCTCTCTGCTCCTACCCAACTGCTTCATTTGTATTTTTTTTATCTCCACCCCCACACTCACTTCAGGGTTTGAATGGTACCAAGGAGTAAAACCTCAGGAGGGAACATTGGCACAAAAGCATCCATCAGAGGCACATTGTAGATTCTGTGCCTGCAGTACTCAAACAGGAATCCTCACTTATCCCAATAGAAGGGTAAGCACAACTCTGCAACAAAAACTTGGGGAGTTCTTATGCTAGGGGGTTTGTGGTTTTTTTGTGTTGGGTTTGGGTTTTTTTTGCTACTAACAACGGCAAGGTAATCTCAAGGGAAGAATCTTAAAACATCCTTAGATTCAGCAAGCTACTGGAATATGAAACACCAGTACAACAGCTCTGACTTGCTCAAGTATGGAAGTGCATTAGGATGTCTAAGCGAACATGAATTTCAATTTATTCTTAACTATATGGAGTAACTTGTCCTCCCTTCCCCAGGAAACATTCCAGTCTATCTTTACTCTTAGAAAGGCAGAAAATTTGAAGTTAGATCATAGTACAAATACTACCTCACAAGTTCTTGAGCACAAAGGAGTGTGTACAGCATAAACCATTGGGGTTTTGCTTGAATTAAACAGAATTATTTTGACTAGATTTTATAAAGATATGTTTGAGGAAGGAAGCAAGACAAAGAAACAGGCAGTAGGAATGTATGTACTGCCTTACACTTTCACAGTGTCTCTTGATTTAAGTAACAGAGAGCCCTAAACCCAAAATGCCAGGACTTGTACAATCAAACACAGCATGGGATCACAGTGTAACACAAAATGTAAGTTTTCCCCATAATGGACAGGATGGCAAAACTAAGTAGGAGTGTTTCCCATTTGCTTAGTTTGTAGGTCTGAGTAGTCCATCAATGCAGTTTTTACAGCTGCAAACCCCACCCCGTGAAGCATTTAAGAGATGGCTAACCTGACCTCCATAGGCAGCTTCATGCAAGCTCCACTGTGCTCCCCTCTGCTGTGATTTCACATGACCCCCTTGCCCTAACTGGCCATGTACTCAAGGCAGCAGGACTCCTCATACCCTGAAAAAACCTGGGCTGATGTTGTAAAGCACCTTTTCAATAAACCAAGAAGTTCTCAGTGCAGCAGTCAGTTCTAACAGAGAGACATGAACTGAAATTAACAGTGAAAGGAGTAACAGCTACGAAACAACTGAGTGTTTACAGCAATGAAAATGTCATTTCTTTACAAAACAAAGAATAGCAACAGAGCTCGATGTTTGACTAAAAATGAATAATGTCAATGTTTTGACTGAAGTGATTTCTTTGAAACAGTAATATTGACAGAGATAACCCTAAACTGTGAAACTCTCTAGTTCTCAGTTCCTGGTAACTGCTCATGCTTATCCGTAAGAGTCAGTTAATCATCAGGAGAAAAATCCCAACACAAAAAGCAACCCCTGTGCAGGGAGAAGTCACTGAAAACCTTCTCTTCCCCCACACCCCAACCTTCTGTCAATGAGGAAGCACATATCAACACAGATTAGAATTTAGTGATGCATCTAATTCAACAGATCAATTCAGAGTGTTTTGCAAATGAGTGAGAGATCAAAAATCAGACTTGGACCATGCTACATAGGAAATTCAGACTTTTAGAAGTAGTTTCAATACTAAGCCTCTCTGATAATGCCTTCTGTCCCAAAGTAAGCTATTTAAATAAATGAATGGCAATTTCAGCTCTTCCAAATTTCCATTGCGCTTAAATTATAAGATTAAACAAACATAATCTTCTTTAAGAGTTTAGTGAGAAAAGTTTCTACATCAAATCATTCTAATCCTCTTGTTAATACAGTCTGGTTATATTTAGGGACACCATTTCCCTGCTTATCAGATATAACCAAGATTCACAGAAGTGCTCAATCAAGAAAATTCTCCTAGAATTATCAGTCAGCATCACAGTATTTGCTTTCTAGGCCTTTCAATATAACATCATCCCAGACTGCATTTGCCCTTAATTTATTTAAATCAGTTTAATCCCAAATGTTTTACATAGCAGAAGTAGAAAATGCCTCCTCACATGTGGTTAAATCACTATTATACTTGACTGCTACATAAACACTTGTACATCACAATCTATCTGGCTTGCATTTGTGATTATCTTCTTTTCATGTTAACATTTCCTTCAATATACAGCAGCACTTATATATGGCCAAGGTCCCACAAAGCTGAGCTTGGCAGCAGCTTGGGGTACTACAGTGCAGTCACAGCCACCTGCCAGCACAGCTGGCCAGAACTAAAACAAGCAAGAACAAACAAACCCTAAAATAATTTTTAAAAATTAAAAAAAAAGACCCCAAACAAAGGTGATTGGCCCATTGGCCTGGTTACTAGTAATCTAAGAAGAAAACAACTATTAAAGATGACACCTGGGACACCAGCTGGCCAGAGCCAATTCCTAGCTGTCCCAAAACTTGCCTCTCTGTGCAAACACAGAGGTTTCAGTTGCCCACCTTTCAGAGACTGGAGCCTGCCAGACCAGGTTGAACATTCAGCAATGTCTACCTGAATTATCTAAGGCTTTAAATCCAAAAGCCCAAGCTTATGCAGTGTGATTCTTAATTTAATTTCCCATAATCAGAATTGATTATTCAGATCTACTCATGAGACAGTTCTCGAGATCTATTGAGGACATGGAATGGTTTGGAAGGCAAACTAAGGAACAAGGCAGAAAAACAAATTTTACAGGACCGGGGAGAAAATGCTAAGGGGGGAAGAAGGGCAATTGTGTTTTTATTGCATCATTATTAGCTATAACTTGTAATTGCTGTAGGGTAGTTAACAGTTTATTCAGGTTGACAACTTAAGTCAAAAGTTTATTATTTCCTAAAGCTAAACATTTGAAATTCTTCAAGTTCTTACATCCCAGGTGAATCCTGTACGCAAAACACTTGAAAACACATCCTTTATCAGAAAGAAAAATAGATTTAAGCATAGTTGGAAGCATTTTATATATTCATAGAACTCTCAAACTACTAGGTTAATTCCTGAGACTATTTTTATCTTTTGCTCTTGTGCTTATTGTTGTCTTATTTCATATTCTGTTACTACTTGTAACCTACATTAATCCTATCTCACTGCAGCGCAATAATAAAGCAAATAATTACCTAAGGGATGAAAAGAGTGCATTCCTCACTATCTTGCATAAGGATGAAAACAGAACATTTCAGGGACTTCAACAACTCATTTCTATTAATAGGGGAAAAAAAAAGGGCACAGCAAGCTTTAAACACTCCACAAATTCTAGCTCAAGCAAGAAGCTCACAGAAGTCACTAAGCCATGCAGACACGTGCACACCACCACCGCATTACACAAAAATTAACCTGCTTCTCAGCACCAGCCAGTTGATAGACCCAAACTCCTTCCCCAGCCCCACGTGAAAGCAGTGCCAAGGCACAGGAACCAGCAAGAGTCCCAGGATGCACAGATAACACTGGCAGCAGCACGGGCTCAAACACACTGAAGGTAAGCTGCTGCTGCAGAGCAGTTCCTTCAGACTGCTAAGTTTCATAGTCCTGGCTGTATTTTTCACAACAGACACTTCAGTACAGGACCTGGTATAGTGAAAAGTTCTGGAGCTCTGTTTCCTCTCTTTTAAATTCCTATTTCTCTTCTCCTTTAAAACACACAACTTCAGACACCTCAGGAGACAACATTTAATTGCAACCAGTTCCCAAAGTGGGCTTGTAAAATGTGCTATATGTTTGCATTATGTACTATTGGGATTTCAAGACTAAAACTCTAAACTGTATTTCTCCACTTAAAAATGCCTGTCAATTTATAAAGCTTAAACTTGGCCAGTTTTAACTAGAGAGAAGAACACCCTGTCCCACACCACCATCCAGACACACTCTTGCTTGTATACAGCTCCTGTACCTTTTGGGTATCTTGACTACAGAACTAAAACAGTCATTAAAATATTTATTCAGTATTGATTAGCACTGAATCTTCAGAACAGGGCTACAAATACAAACACCTATGTAAACAACTGGAAGCAACCAGGAAGTTTTTGGTTTTTTTTGTTTGTTTTTTTTTCATTTTATGGAAAAAATTAACACAGCAGTAATAGAAATCACCTTTCTACAGAAGCAGCTCTCACAACTAGCACACTTAAGACAGTACCATGAGTAGTTACTAGATATGAAATCTAGTTGTTACATGCCACCAACAGCATGTGGAACTGCTACAGTAAAATACCACAGGCACATTTTCTTCTCTCTCAGTTCCAAAGAGGGACATAAAACCTGGCTGGCTCCCTGGGTAGCTATGTTAACACTGAAAACACTGACCAGCAGAAATGATTGCAATCACACCACTACAATCTTCCACAGAGGAGGGCAATCATACAGATCAGTGTATGGTCAAATTGCCCCCTAATTCTCATAATGTCCACCTACTCTGGATACTCTTACTTGGTATTTTTGTTTCTCAGTCATCACAGAACCGAGAGCTGCAAGAAAAGGAGAAAGAAACATGAATAGGCCTTGGGTAAGAGCAATACTGGACTGTCAGGAACTAAAAATAGTTGATAGCATCTGTATCAGGCTTTTTTTTTTTTTTTTAAACTCTCTACCAGTGTTCATTTCAGGCATCCTGTTACTGTGATTTAAGATTTTGCAGCTAAATAAAAGAGCTGCAATTTGAGAGGACTACAAGAAAATAAACCTTATCAGACTTTTTTCCCCCCAAGTGACAGGTGTAAATTACAAAATGAAAGGGCCTTGAGAAGGTATTAAGCCTAATTTTAGAAAAATATAGTATTAGCATCAGATTCCAAGGAGATAGAGATACAGGAGCAGCAAGGAAATGCTCCCAGAAATGTCTTGTAGCCTGAAGAGACAAGTTAGCCACAGGAAGAAGAGAGACATGTGTACATTACCATTACTGAATGCAAGATCCATTGGCCCTTTCAGCTTCTGTTTTTAACAAAAAGGAAGATATTAACTTATGTTTATGAAGACTATAATTGAACTTCAATGGTTTTGAGACAGCTTCCGAGCAAAAAACGAAGAAACTGCACTACATGTTAGTAAATGCACCATTTAGAGTAGCAACTAAATAGTCCCATCTCACAGTAAAATATTCAACTCTTCATAAATTGTGATCAAGTCCACAAAATGCAGTACCTAAACCAGTTAAATCCCACCTACACCCCAGACATCCACCTATACCTGCTCGTGTAACTAACAGTTTCCACTCCCTATCCCTTGTCTCACCACAGCACTCAAGCTCTCAGCCAGTCACCAGCCAACTTCTCACCTTGCTGCTGGTAATTGCCAAGTGAGCACCTGCCCCACCCACAGCAGCTGTGCAGGTCCCTGACTTCGGGGAGAACAGGTCTGAAGTGCAAACCCGACCCCTCCAGCCACCAAAAAAAAAAAAAAAAATTACAACTTCGCTAAATAACTTGAGACTAATAAAAGATAGATCAGGACACTGGACATTTAGAGGCTTGTTTATTCCCTTTAGGCTAATCAAGAAGAAGTTTATATCCTTCTCTGTGAAGTGAAGACAGGGGTTTTTTGTTGAAGCAGAAGCATGTTTTATTAGTCCAGTCTCCTTCCACGTTTGTCCCTGCTCCCCAGGAGGCCACTCGCGAGGCATATATGTAAATATCTAGGTTTGAGAACACACCTACTCGAGTGCATGACTTGCACTGGAGCAGTTTAAGGCATAGCTGTCACTGCACAAAGAGGCAGGGATCTGTCCCAGCAGAGGCACACCTTATGTAGCTGTAAGAGCCCTGCCAACACACCTGCTGCTAACGCAACAATTCCAGCTCTGCAGTGGCTTAAGTGTCCCGAGATGGAAATGCTGCCTCACCAATGCATAAACCACAACCAAGTATTGGTGGCAAGCCGGCAAGCCTTTTTTCCAAGTGTGACTGAAGGTTTGGGAAGCAGGTTTGCCTGCAGAGGGCACACAGAAGCACGGCACGTTTGCCTACTGTGCACTGACAATTTGTACAGGATCATTATTGCTTCTCAGGTGACTGAGCCAGCTGACTGGATATGATAGGTCATCCATCGTGTACAGAAAGTTGCAGAAGGAAGAAAATACCTAAGATTACAATGCCAAAGATGTTGAAGGAGTGGGCAAGGATTGAAGATTAAGAGACAGAAATAAGAAGAGACCATACCCTTTAACTGTAAAGTGCTGAAGTACTTTCTTGAAAACTGCAAGTACTTGCACATTTGAGCTCACCACCCTGACTTGCATGACTTGTCCACATTAACATCATTTCAATAAGATTTGCTTCCTGGACAAGCTGCCAGGTCTCCAGTACCAGTCCTACCTCCCTTCCAGCAGTCTCCATCTGGGCAGAGAGTTAGAGAGATCAAGGATAGCCTTTTACACCATAAGCATTCAAGACAGCCATAGAGCTTCAAGGAAAAAGGCCACACTGAGTGCCCAGGACAAAGAGATTGTAAGAAACTGGAAGAAGGAAATATTAATTGAGGGTCACAGTTACACTGAGGTTCAGCCTTTCAAATGTTGGTTGCTTTTCTACTAAAAACTTCAGGTGAAAAGCCTAGGCACAAAAGGGAGGGGGAAGCCACGTAAACAAACCCATAGTTTTATACAAGGACAGAACCAGATTCCATCTTGACCAGGCTGAAGACAGTAATTTCATTACTTGAAAAAACAAAAGCAAAAAAACCTCAACATATATATTCTCCCACTACATTTTGACATCACAATAATGAAAAGGCACTATAAAACCACTGCAGTAAATTAGCAAGTTAGAAAAAATAAACAGGGCACAGGTCAATAGTATCCATATCTGCCTTTGGAAAGACAAGCAACTAAAATCTGCATCCCAGCTCATGGTCCATATTTACTACAATCTTAAACAGCAATAAAGTCAAACACAACAGAGAACTGATGCTCCTACCTCCTGCTCTCCAAGCACAGCCAAGGGTGGCAGCAGCTCCGCTGTCCTGAGCTCACACTGCACTGCAGCTATTCCAGCCACGCCAGCATGGGACTGGCCTCAGCAGGTACAGCCATGCCTGAGCCAGGCATCAAAGTGCATTTCCTCTTAGAGAATGGAAATTCTGTGCTCTTCCACAACTTCTCTACCTTCTCGAGGAGGGAAGCAAACCCCACAACAGCTACAAAAGTCTGTGCTTATCAAAACTTGCCCTTAGCAGCTTCGAAGAGGCAACTCCTGCAGCCTCGGCAGAGCGTCTGTCCCACAGAGCCAGCCACAGCTGGCCCTGCTCTCCTTTCATCCGATCCAGGTGAGACCCACCTACACCATTTAAAGGGGGAATTCCCGACCTGAGAGCCATTTAGGTCTAAGTAGTGAAAAGTGATGGTAAGGAAAATCACCTGAATAACAGCTGAGATGACTTAGCTGCCTGCTTTGGACAGGCACATTTGGTGTCCCTGCTGCAATGGGACAGTCCCTGCCCTGGCACTGGCAGGGGCTGGAGGCAGCTGGGAGCCTTTCCCAGCACATGGGAGCTTCTGCAGCTTCGGTAGCTGGGGCATGCCATGTGTCTTCTGGAAACCTGGCACCACAGTGGGGATCCTCAGGTAGCCTCAGCCTGGCATCTCTGATTTTTTTTTTTTTTGCAGTTTGTTTGTCTTAGGTCTGAGATGAACAAAATGTTTTTTTACTCCCGCTGCCAGTATAGCAGAAACTTCTCAGCCCACTTTCCCCTGCAATCCTGCCCTGCCCAGATAACTGCAAGATCTGTAATTATTATTCAAAGTACTCTCATTAGCATTGTCTATTGACAATATTTTCATACAAATAGGACCGGGTTGAGTTGTTTTCCAACAAGCTCACGTGCGTAACAGAGATTTCTTTCTGAATTCTTCACTAAAATTTTTACCGTGAAGTAATGCAGGCGAAGTTTACCCATCTTCACCTCCACCAAGACAAGCCCCCTGCCCACTCGGGTGATAACCATGAACACAGCAAAAAGCTTCATAGAATGTAGTTGCAATTGCCCAGGATGACTGGCCAAGCACACTTCCAACTGCTTGAAGCCTGTGCCCTTGAGCCTCTGCAGTTGTCACACAGGACCCTTGCTCAAGATGTAAATGTTTCTCTTACACCAGCTCAGCTTTTGCACTACCCACAAGTTTTAAATGATGCTTCTTGCCATACGACACAGAACTGCACCTAAGCAACTCGCAAATGCCAAGGTTAAATAAAGGGGGAGGAAGGCAAATTTCCCATTAATGTCCTTGATGAGCTAGAGAAACACTATTGAATACCATCATAAAATGTATCTGGTGCCTTTTATTGTAGATGATGTGGCTAGAAGACAACAAAGACACAATCAGATACATGCATGGTACATACATGCAAATTTGTATATTGTCTATATGAGATTTTTCCATTTCTGATCTAAAAAACAGTAATAAATCAACACTTTCACACAGCTAGGTGAAAAAATCTTTTGTTAGTTCACAAAACACAATATTGCTGCCCCAAAATAAGAACATACAAGCCAGAAATATGTCCATCTATTTATAATATTGCTGGATGAAGGCAAATTTTTTAAAATACCTAGTGGCTTTGGTAACCACTAAAGGTAATGTAGATTAGGCTCTACTGCTGTTTACTCATCTTTCTGTTGCACAGAAATCTTGGATTCTTTACAGTGTACATCTGTAATTCTGACATTTTCAGAAATGAAAGTGAGAGGAGAAATTGAATAAGTTCAGATACCTGAAGTTACATCTCAAGATTTGTAGAGGTAAGTCAAAGACACAATGAAAGCTTTTCTATGTAAAGAATGCCAGAAAAAATTAAAATATGTATAAAAAATATGTACAAAATATTGACAAGAATAATCAACACAGTGGAAATAAAGAGCATCTGCACCATAAGAGAGGGTGTATAAAATCACTCTACATCAAGACAACATAATTCATATTTCTTCACAGACTTGTTCCATCCCACACCCCTCTGCCAAGTGCAAGGGGCCTCAAGGACAGAAAGGAGCACAGGGAGCCAAAGGGAGACTGCTGCACCTGCCTCACTGGGGGCTCCTGGGGAAGCAGTTTCCTTGAGAAGCAAGCCCCTCTCTTCCAAAGGCATTTCCCCAAATGAGTACATTTCCCAGGGAACACCAACACACACTTAAGAAACCCTGGCAAGGCTGAATTACTTCTGCTCCTTGCAGCACAGGCACTCCAGCTCATCTTCCTTCCCCCGAGTCTGTTTCCACGTGTCGCTTTGGGCGCGCAGCCCCGGCCCCTACAAACACGAGCTGCCCGCTGCCTCTTCACATCCCTGAGCTCCTGCCTGCGCTCAGGGCAGCGAAACCAGGCTGTTCCCAGGCAGAGAGCGGAGCCCTGTTCCCGCAGCAGGCTCTGCCAGCACCTTCCAGGCCGCTCCGCTGTGCTCGCAGCACTTCTCATGCCTGCCCACAACGCCCTTGGGACAGCAGGGCACAAGCTGGCCGGCTCTGGGCTCAGCACACCCCAAACACAGGCGCAGGAAGACGCAGCAGATGATTTGCAGCCGTGCCCCAGAGAGATGGGGAGGGTCCCCTGCCTCTGGTCTCACTTGGTTGGGTTTCTGACCGGGTCTGAGGCAGGGGCTGCCATTCCTCGCTTGTGGGACACCAGAGGCGCCGGAACCGCACCCAGCGTGCAGGCACTGCCTGACAGCGCCGCGGCCACTGGGACGGTCGCACCTCTGAGTCTCAGCCACTGCGCTGCTGCTGCTGCTGCTGCTTCATTTGCTTTTAGGTGCAGCCAGAGCTCACTGTTAGGCCAGGATGGCCTCTGGTTCTGCCCTCTTCCTGTCTCTCTGTAGGGACGGAGCATTGCTGTGCTTTCAGGAAGCTCTTTGTGAAATCTTCCAGCACTGCAAGCTCCTTTCCCCTCTGTGGATTCTTGCCATGGAATCCCTCAGGGCTGGCTCCAGAGCATACTCAGGTTGGCTCTTCTGAAACCCAGGGTCCTTGTCCCCTTCAGGGCACTCAGCACAACCTTTAACTCCACGGTGCTGTGCAACTGGAGCAGCAGGACAGGGACCTTTGCAGCCTGAGCTGCCCTTGTTCTCTCTGTGTGTTCTGGCACAGAACAGAGCGCGGAAGAGAACGGCAGCAGGGCCCAGCGTGTCCCCGGGCTCAGGATTTGTGCCGCTTCAGTTCCACAGAAACAAGGGTAAAGTGAAAAACCCAAACTGTTTATTAAAGGAAGGCGAAGCAAGGGGGTGAGTGGGAGGGAAAAAAGGAGATCGGCAGGGCCTGAGGGAGGAAGGGAGTGAGCTGCCAACAGGAAAGGAGATGGCAGGAGGTCCTGGAGCTCCCCACAGGCCCGTGAGAGCTGTGCCTGGAGCTCCAGCTGGTCCCTTGTGCTCTGCAGGTGGTCCCATCTTCAGTGGGAACTGGACGAAGGATGCCGGTTCTTCTCATCCAGCAGACGAAGTTCGGCAGATCTTACTTTGAACGTCAGCTGGATGAACTGGGCTATGAAGGAGGGGCTCTCGTATTCCTTCAGGGCTTGAAGGGCTGCAAGAGAGAGGAACGGAGCCACGGTCAGAGGCCGGATTGCAGGAATGCAAGGAAACCCTCCTGCCAAGGCCATCCCACCCGGCTCTTGCCATGGCCAGGAGGGAGTGGGAGACACCGGCATGGGCAGGAAGGTGCTGGCCACGGATCCCGCACGTGTCCCTGAAAGCTCTCCGGGCTCTGCCCCCGCCGGCCCTCGTCCGCACAGGGAGCAGAGCCCTCCGCAGCCCGGGCGGCGATTGTAGCTCCGGGGCCGGGGTGTGCAGCTGCCCTCGGCGGCCCCCGCTGCCACGCGGCTGCGCTCACTCACCCTCACTGAGGACCTGGAGCTCCTCCTTCTGCCCCATCAGGAGCGCTCCGGCGACCCCTGGCAACACAGAGCGGCTGCGGCCACACGCCCTCCTCCCTTGGCAGGGCCGCATCCCGACGCCCAAGGGCACGGCCGCGGGAGGGCGGCGGCAGCGCCGAGGGCGGGCGGGGCTGCACCGGCCCGGGCGCGGCTCCCGCAGCCGGGGCGGAAGCGGGGCCGGGAGGCGGGGAGGGACGCCGGGCTCGTGGCTCACCGATGAACCTGACGGCCGCCTGTCGCAGGGGCTTCTGTGGGCTCTGCAGGCGCGGCAGGGCCCAGCGCAGGTGCTCGGCCGCTCGGCTCTCGTCCTCCACCAGCTGCGGGGAGCGCCGGCAGGGAAGGCTTGGAGCGGGCTCTGCCCCTCGGCCGGGCGCTCCCCGCGCCCAGCACCGGCCAGCCCGGCCCGCACGGCCCAGGGAAGGGAGCGGCACAGTGCGGGGCGCAGGCTGACGGCCCCGGCTGCGGCGCCGGGCAGGGACACAGCTGCCAGCCCCGCACCCTGAGCACCGGGGGCAGGGGGCTTCTCCAGCCTGCGGCTGGGGCTTCCAGGCTCCCTCACATGAGCAGGGCCTTCAGGGTTCTCCAGCTGACCCGGTTTTATCGCAGTGGTGAGAAGCGCTGCACTTCCGTTTCCAAAACACAAAAGCAAAAGACATAAGGGCATTAACAGGGATAACTTTTAGGCATGCTACATTTTCTTCTGCCACACTGCAGGGAAAAGGTGGGAACAGAGAAATGGAGAGTAGGGAAACACAGCAGTGGCTCACAGGGCAGTCCAAGAATGCTTGACTAGCCTGAGAACATGCAGACAGTCTCATAGCTTCTCAGATGGGAATCCTGCAAAGGTGTACCTGGATTGATTTGTCATGTTGTTTGCTTTATTTCAGTTTTCTGCTCTCTTGATAATTAAAAGTTCTAATCTTTTTTTTTTTTTTTTCGAATTTTGTGGTTTGGTTTTTTTGTTTTTCTCATCCATGGCAACCTAGAATCTCTCCTCAGCTTTTTTTTTGTGTGTAATGCACCTCATGACTGCCACTCTGATTTACTTACCAGACAACAAAAAACCCTGTGCACTTTTTGTTTGCCTTGGTGGAGCCTGTGCCAGCTGTGTCATGCTCGTTGTGTGCCCATAAGATGTGACAAGGAACAGCTGTAGCTGATGTCAAAGGACTGCAAGGAGCGCTGAAGGAATCAATTCTTCATTCCTTAGTAAGAAGGGGAACAGAAGTACTGAGATAGGTTTACATTACTTTTGCTATGGGTTTATGGCACATTATAATACAATTATCTACAAGCAGGAAATCAGCAGGCTGCTAAAAAATGGCAGCAGAGGACTGAATATGCTACCCCTAGTGCTGAAGGGCAATGGATTTAATTTGTCCCTAAGTTGGTAGGGATCTCATTCTGTGGTAAGGTAAATAAAAAAATTGCGGGTAAAATATATCTACACACATCAGAGTTGAGACAATCTGACTGACGAGGTGTCTGGATGTTGTGTGCATAAGAATCTCTAACCAAATACTGAATTCTAATTGACTTTCACAAGTCAGTTCATACTGGATTTCACAAAGGCAGTTGTCAATGCTCTGTGGTTGAACAGCTTATTGAATTAGCAGAAAGTCACTCACTATTCTGAGCAGACTGCATTCTGAAAGTATAGGTGAAACAGCTAAAAAATCCCATCAAATATGACTTAGCAGGGAAAGGATTTATAAAAATTCCATTGTAAATAGAAGCGTATTGTTCTGATTTTATTTTCATTGTTCTGTAAAATTAGGATTACTTTCATAAATAATGAACAAATGAATTTCTGTTTATTGAACATACAAAATGATTTTTTTCTTTACAAATGGCTGCATAGATTAAATACTATTTATATATTTCAGAAAGCTGTGGGAGAGCTGTGGAGAGTTCTGTTTAAATCACCCCCAGTGATTTATAAATCATTTCTACATTGTTTAAATCATCTCCAGCTCGTAAGATAGGAAACTCTTTTTGTTAGAGAAGCAGCTAACTATGTCTTTTCATACTTGAAATATCTGATGCTTTGAATAATACATGACATTTGAATGCTTATTTTGCACTTGGGATCCAGATCATCTACTAATCTTTAGGGATATTGGGACTTGACATCCAGCTCAGCAGCTTGCTTTATGCATTAACCAGCTACAAGCAACCTAAAGAACATCAGCTGTGAGGGTCATTTCTAAATCGTCTTGTCTCCAAAGTTAAATTATTTAAACAAATACTATAGGTTTGCAATAAGGTGAAAAATGTATGTTTAAGGAAGCTTTCAAAATGGCTTAGTGAGATGTAAATTGACTGTGATTGAGTAGAAATGAAACTAGGTGCTATGATGATACCTTTTTGCTGTGGAAGTGTGAGCCTGTTGGTGTTCAGGAATGACAGATTTCATTGTCAGGAAAAAAAGAGATTCCACAGAGCAAGGAGTTTCTAACACTGCAAACCGGCACCATTCATTTTGCAAGTCAGCACAGCCTTCAGTCAAGTTTCTGAGTTTCATATTGGATGCTCTCATTACTGTTTTCTTTTCACTGACTCATCTGGAAGATGTGGAGATGCCAGGCAGTTTACACCAACTAATCCCTCTGGCTAGGAAATGCAGCACAAAACAATGCACATCACAGACCCCCTTAATCCTTTTATGATATTTGTCTTTAATATGCATCATTATGGCACACAAGAAATCTGTCTGCAGAGCAGTCATGCATACAGAGCACATGTCACCAGTTGCTCCAAAGTGGGCCTGTGGGTATTTCAGGCTGAGTGGGCGGGTGTTTTATATATCACATGGGTATGACAACTCTCTTCATGTAGTAGGTGAATGCAGTAACTACTGTTCCACCACTAACATTTGTTTAATGTAGTCAAAGAAAAAGAATTTTTTTACATTATTTGTTTTTATGTATTCTGCTCTGTATCATGATGGATTCTGAAAGCCATGGCGGCTTTTTCAGCTGTTTTCTTTGGAGAGGTCTAATAGCATGGTTAACACAGCTGAATTATTTCACCATGTGAGAAATTTTACTCTGTTTTCTGCTTTCCCCGTTCATTCAATGTATTTTCATCAGGTACCAGATTGCTGTCCAGCAAACTAATCTCAGTCCATATTGTTTTTTGATGAGGCAACAGGGCAAAAGAAAGTAAAAAGAACAGGAAAAAAGTAGCCAAAAACAGAGAAGCCCTTGACCTCCTTCCTTTATGTGGCAGCCTGGTTTGACTGAAAGGTGGTGTAATATATATGAAAGTAATTCTTCCAATACAAAGAAGATACATTTATTTCTAGCCCCTCTCAGTGTGGTATTTGTTTACTAGATTTGGATAGTTAACACATTGTGACAGGAGTCATGATTCAGCAGAAGATTCTTTATAGTTGAAAAACCCACATGACCAATAGCTGGTGAAAACCAAACACAAGCAGAAAGTTTGTTTTCCCACCCTCTCTTAAGTGCCTCACTCCTGATACGCTCCAGGCTCCGACATTCAGCCCGTGCCTCTGTTCAGAATGGTTTGAGCCTGTCCTGTGCCTGTTGACACACTGTTAGTACAGCGCTCACACTGACGAGGATGAGCCATTTTCATCACTGCTGATACTGAAATGCTCTTCAAACAAAGGTTCTGATCGTCACAGCTACCGAGGGCAGCTGTGTTACACCGTGTCAGAAACACGTTTAACACACTCAAGGGCTTGAAACGTGCGCTGTTTGGATTGATGTGAGTTTAATGTGATAAAAAATCACTATTGTATAAGAACTGAAATTACCAGATAACCTTGCTATAATTGCCAGCAGCTTATATACAGAAAGTCTAATGTGGAGAGCAAAAGATCACTTAGAAGAAAGATGTTAGGAGCAGTCAGCTCTTTACTTTTTGTCTTCTGATGCATGTGCTTACATCTGTCTTATCATGAAATGCTGTCCATCAAAATAGTTTTCCAGACAGGATTTCCTAAGATGTTGATTTATAAATCAGATGCAAATTTGCACAAGATCACTCTGACTCAGCTTTGAATCTGACCTTAAAGTATTTCTTGTCATATGGAAGCAAATTATGGTAGAGCAATAAAACAACAGAAACATTGCTGAGAAACATTGGCGCTATTCTTGGCACTGAGATGCTGCTGAATGTCACAAAAAACTGACAGATCAGAAATTGGTGACTAAAAGAAAATAGGAAACCAGTAGCTTAGATTGTCTGTATTTATTAAAATATTCTCTGCCTGGATTGTAAAAAAACAAGGTAGTTTTGGCCATCATTTTTCGCACAGAAACTTGACCACTACTACAAACCCTGCCATCTTCAAAGCATGACAGGTTCTAAGATCTACCAAATGAAGTTGCTTTAGCATGTTATAATCTAATTTTTAAAGTGATATTTAAAAGTTAATATTCCCTTCCATTTGAATAATCACCTGGAAATCTGGGCTTTTTTTTTTTTTACTTTTGTGTACACTCTGTTTATTTTTACTCTCCATAGAAGGAAAGGCGAGAAAGGTGAAGGATGGGTGCAGGGACATCGGCCTAGAATTGGAAATGCTTTGCATTATCTGGTAATCTCATATGCATTATATGCAAACACTATAACAATCCATCAATGCTGAAAGATCTGCAAACATTTCAAAGATGACAACTTTAATTCTAGTACAAAGTATATTCCCCAATGCAGCTCATGTCCAGAAGATATCAAGAAAATAGGTGTTGTGGTTTGTCTTTGGGTTTTTTTTGAAATTACATTACATTATTCATAGACCAGAATAATGGTTGTTTGGGGAGAAGATGGTTGAGGTTTTTTCCTCAGGGACCGAATAAAACCTCTGAGGATGGCCAAAAAAACCAATAACAACAACTAATCTGAAGGGAGAATACTTTTTCCTTTCTAAAGCCTCTCCCCTTTGGTACAGGTTTGGTACAGCTGCTGGCAGAGAAGGTTAAAAGTTTTTTGCTGTGGGGAGGGATACAGTAATTTCAAAGTCCTGGAACATTAACATGCTAAGTGTACCAGTCTTCCTATGTATGAAGTAGGGATCTTGAAAAAGATGGAACTGCTGGAGGAAAAAAAAGAGAAAAGGAACTGTTATTTCATAGTTTTCTACCCTCATTAGCAAGCAAAGCCCAAACACCTCTGTCACTGAACAGTACATCAGGACAAACCCCATAGCAAACATGTGATGTTCTTGCTCATGAAACTGGAATACCAGAATACAAAGAGTGCCTTTCAGATAAACTGCCCTAGTTTACCTGTACAAAGAAAATAAATTTATTAGGTTCACATTACACCTTCTGGAATTCTCAGAGCACCATCTGTTTTTAAGCAAAAATTTCAACTCATAAAGTAGTGTACCTACAGTGATTTACAGAGAACAGTTCAGACCTTCATCCCCAAGTATGATGACAGAAAATTACATACTTTTCTAAATCGATGCTTCCTAGAGAGTCAGGATCAATGCAGATGTCCTTTTCATTCTTTAGTATTGTATCTATTCCTAAATTGGATTAGATTAAATAATATTAGACTGATACATAATACAACACATATCTTTTATCTCAATTTGACTAAACAATATTTGCAATGTTCCTAAAGCAATGTTTTTTCATTTGAATCTTCATGTACACAGCTAGAGATTCAACTGAATTTCTATATCCTCTTTGTCCTGCTGCTACCTTTGATGAGATTTATTTGGACATGTGCAAATGGAAGACTCTAAGATGGAATTAATACAGACCAAAGTTAGAGAGAAAAGTGGGAAATAACATGTTAAGTGTCTCAAATAACCCTTTCTACTCTTGCTACATAAAGAGGAAAAAACTCTGAGGCACAGAAAGTGCTTTAGTGACAACTGCACTCACCCCTAAAGAATCAGGATGGTATCAACATTTCATCAGGTCCCTACTAGTATAACTTTCAAGGCCTCTGTAGTATAGCTTAGATACTGCTGGTATAATGACAAGCTTCAGTCCCCCTCTAAAACAGTCCTCCTCTTTTCATGCCTGATCACATAAAACCAAAAGATGTCATGTTCTGACTGGGTGTCCTCCTATTTAATTACTTCAAAAAAGTAGGTTTGGGGGTTTTTTTGGCTGTTTTTCCATCAGCCTCAGATCCCAGAGATTTTTGTGTTGTGCATGATGGAAGAAATAATCCAACCAGATACAGATAGTTTGGGTTTGGTTTTATTCTGCAGTGGTAGTCAGCAGTTACATTATCCCTGTTACTGTTGTTGTAAGAGATTCTGAAAGACAGAATATCTGAAGAGAAGGTTCTAAATTAAAAATGTTGATCTAAAGCTATTAAATTAATTTGTATCTCAGTTCTAGTTAGTAAGTTCTTAGAGAATGGTTATGTGCAAATACTTGTGATATTTCAGAAGTTACACAGATATTTTGCCAGTTATAAATCTGAAAATGATTGGATTCCAGGGGGAGGAAATTGTGCGATAAGGTGAGTTAAGTAGCAGTTTCATTTATGGTGTAGTTAAGCGGAGATGTCAGGATTTATGAATGTTGTTGGAAGGGTCTGAATAGCTTTCATAGAAATTATATAATATTGGTGTGCATTTAAAATTCAGGCCACTCTCAATTCTTCACATCTCTTTTTTAATGCAATATTCCAGCCTTTCATTCTTATGACAACTGCCACCAAAATCAAAATCAATTATTTAGGGCCAAACACTTGTTGGTCTGGTTGTGACTGGAGGAAGAATTTTAAAAAATTCACATCTATCACAGGTTGCCAGTATGACTTGAAGGAAGAAGGGCAAAATCATGGGAGGCAAAAAAGTCAGTGTGTCTTTTTCCCTGCTCTCTCCAATGGTAGTCTAACAAGCCTGAGATCCAATGGTTTGAGAGAATTATGCCATGGTCAGAAATATGGTTTCAGATACACTGATTTAGTTCCTATCTCTGCATTTCTCTGTGGATATCTAAATCACAGAGCCATGCAAAGAATTGGACAAATCATCACAGGGAGCTTGGAGCTGGATCCAGAGAAGCAGAAGTGATGCTTAATTAGATCTTACTCTGAACACCTAATTCTTCTGTGCCCTCCAACAAACAGGAGTTACCCCCCAGCAAGATTTTTGGCTAGTCCCTTGATATCAGCAGGCTTCAGAGTACCCCAGCCATTGCATTCTCTTCTTCAATAGGATTTCTTCCACAAATTGCTGAGGAGGTTGTAAAGTGCTGTTATTTCTCTACATTATCTCAATACTAACCTACAAAAGAGGAAGCACCATTAACTGGCCAAATGGAACTTAATATCCTTTCAGGCTACTAGGATAAACTTTTAACCCTAAACACTAAAGCCTGCCTATAAATTTAGCAATATAATTTAAAATGCCATTTTGATATTTGCAGCTTCAGCAGGATAGTTTAGTGGCAGTTTTAGATCATAATTGCAAAGTTATACTCAAGGTAAAAATTACTACAAGAACAGATGTCCTCAGGGTGTAACAGACTTTTGATTCAGGTGTGATCCAAAAAAAGGTGAAGGTGTGAAACTAAAAGGCACCTGGAGAAGTTTGAGAAGGAAAACAGAGAAGCAATCACCAATCTTTGCAGAACCTGTTAAGCAATAATTAGCAGGAGTTCAAATAACATGCTCTCCCAAATGATGTGTTCATTCGTGGCCACAGAGATTTAAAACTGATACTACCATCATGCTCAACATGTACTTTTCAATAGTGTTTTAGTACTGGCATATTTCTAATATCAGTTGACAAGTAGATTCATGTGAGACAAGAGTTGGAAAGAGCATCTTTCCCTTGCTGAAGATTTCAACACTTTTATATGTAACTGTTTAAAGCTGAGAGGTAAAGAGTAGCTAAGGTTATTGAAGAAATCTGCTGTCTTTTTCCCCACAGGATAACATTGAAACATGACAACAAGAGCATCAGCCTCTAGTTCAAATCTTTCAGGGAGTGGCATTTGCTCAAAACTTGAAGGAATAGAGAATAATGACAAAAAAAAAAAATCTAAATTTATAAGCAATATGGCAACTAAAACTCAAAAGATTCATAACTTGAAAAATGAAATGTTCTGATGCATGCACATACTACAGTTAAAACACTTGGAGCAATTTAATAGATACATTTAGAGTCTATCTGACTTGTTTCTTATCATCAATGTTAAAACACTTAATAAAAAACCCAAAACAAACCACAGACACACATTCAGTTCTGTGCTGGGTTTCCTACAGTTGGGAACCCCTCTGGCTGCATTTCATAGTTGCATATGAGATTATGAACACATTCAGAGTGCTGAAAAATATGTTAAATGTGCTGCTCACAGGCACTGTTCTGAGAAATAATACAAACATGTAGATTTCAGAGCAAGAAAATACTCAAAATATTAAAAAAATAGATTATTTCATCCAGCTTTTACCTTATGTGTGGTATAATGTGTATCATTCTGAGAGGACAACTTAGACAACTTAACAGGTATCCTGCAGCAAAGCTGCTCCAATTTCAATATATGATCTTTGAGGAACGGTCTGGGAAATGTCAGTTGGAGACAAGACTCTGGGGGAAAAGCAATAATAGGAAATGGCCTGGAGTGAACTGCAGTAGTCACCCAATGATCTAAAGATGGAACCCTCAAAAATTGTTGGGATTTTTGTTTAAGTCAGAATTATTGACTTTTAAATGCTATATTGTCCCAAGGAGAAGGCTGATCATGCATAAAAGCATTTCTGTTAATGGTATAAGCCCATTAAAAAAAGGAAAAAAAAATCCTGCAAATAAAAAAAAAAAAAAAAAAAAAGCAAGCTTCTGTGGTTAAGAGTTAATTGAGCTTTTCCAGGGGGAAATTCAGAGCAGAACTTTATAGAATGATGAAAGCTACCTGAATTCCCTTTGCTTATGTCCTGTGGAAGCTTTAGGGATTTGTGAGAAGTTAAATGGTAGGTGATGGCAGTAGGTCTGAGTGAAGGCTCCAGTAGTGTCTCCAGTGGAGGGGGAGTGTATCACTAACCCATCTTTGTAGTAAGATCATTTCTGGGGGACAAGTGTTTACGTGTTGTTGAAAATGTCCTGCGCATTCTATTTTTCAACAGTTGTTAATCATTAGTTTTAACTTCTCAAAGCAAAACACTTCTTGGCTATCAATAAAAATTGTTAACATTCTGAATTACTTCATTTTCTCCTATTTTTTTCAAGTATTTTTAGTTGTAATTGAATATCTAATTTCTTGCACGAGAAATCAAACTGTTGTGAAGTAAGGCAGGTAAATGAGAGCTCCTGCTTGCTCCTGTCACATGGGTGTGTTGTTGCAGCAGCCCTGCTGTGTCTGCATGCTGTGTGGGCTTCAGGCTCTTTTCTCCCTCCTCATACACCACAAAGCTGTAGAAGACCCAGGTGAAGGCAATTATACATCCTAAGACACTGAGTTTCTTCACTTGCCAAGGTATAAACACATCTTGCACAGAGCTGAAATTTTGTATTTACCTGGTATCTTTTAATTAAAGAGAAACTTATTTAATTACATGGACTTCTTTGGTCGCATGTTTGGGGGGTTTTTTGTCTGTTTGTTTGGGTTTTTTTTGTGGCAACCTATCTCCAGTATTTGCAAACCATGCCAAGGTTTTCAGAGCAAGCATAGAATTATGTTGACCCTGGTTTAGGAGACCTTTTCATAAAGGCAAGAAGCAGTAGCAATAAACAGTTTTACAAAACTACATTTACAGGAAACGTTTTATAGGATTCTAAAATTAAACTTGATTGAGGGCATTTGTTAAAGAGCTAAACAAATTAGAAGAACTTAATAGAATATTTTAAGCACTTTAAAAGGAGGAAAACAGATCTTTCCCCTTGTACAGTTATCTCGAAAAGCCTTTTAAATAAATAACGCTATGACATTTGATATAATTAGGTTCAAAACCTATCATGAAATGGTATCCATTTAAGGGTTTCTATTTAACAAACTATCAGGGCTATGGATTAGGGGAAGAAGAAAATTCTGATGAACAATTAAACAAATGTCATCTCTTTACTCAATCCACTTTTATTTGTTTAGTGAAGAAAACATTAATGGAAATGCAGATACATTAGGACATTATGATAACTAGTACATTAATAATGCAAATAGCTTAAGAAGGTTAATTACTTCTCAAATGAGTAGTTACTGTGTAATGTTCTTCCTTTGCAAAATGCACCAACTCATTCAAAGATAAAAGCAATTCCTTTTTTTCTTTTTTTTTTGACTGCAGCTACTCTTGAAATATACATAAGCATTTTGACCTGGGATTGAAAACTATTATCAGTCAACAATTATAGGCTGAAGTCCAGCATTCAAAAATCAAGAATACATTATCAGTGAAAAATCTTTAGTCTTTATACAGCATCAAAACCAGACAATTATTTCTGTGACTGCTAAAACATGCCTTTCCCCAAAAGGCCAGAACATAAGCACCACATTTGAATTTCAGATGATTATTGCTGCTCTTGAAGACAATTAAACCACAATAACTGTTCCCTTGGTTTGCATGAATGCATTCTCTCAGTTGTTCTAACATTGTTTGAGATCCAACATATGAAGTCAACTGTCTCTGTTAGATTCAGATAAATAACTGAGCTGATTTTTCTGGTTTAAACTGAAGTATAACTGTCTGATAACTGGGATATCAACATATCTACTATTTCATTAATTACTGACAATAAGAAAAAAGTTTCAGTGTATCCTGCCACAGAGCAGAGCAAAAGTCGAGTTCTGTTGCAGTGAGATCAGCATTTGATGGAACAAGTCTTACAATGAAATGATATGCAAGTTTCCGAAGGAAGCTCACTTTCAGAATTATTATTTACTCTTAGGTTTGTAACCACTGCTTTTGGCTTCAACCTCTTATAAATTTTCTAAGATTTCCTAAGCCACAAGCAGAAAGAAGCCATCCAATACTTCAAACAAGAGGGAAGCTAACTTCTGTGAAGTGTTGTGGTAGGAACCAAGGTCACACTGCTCCTTGCAGTTACTAATCAAATGTGGGATGGAGAAATCTCCCATCCAAGCTGTCTGTTGTCTTTTTGCAGAGGATGTTCTTGAAAACTAGCGTTCTTTCTGTAGTCCTCACTGTATATTCCTAGTTGTTGTCTCCACGGAAAGCTCAGTTTTCCTTATTTTGGTCCACCTTTACAAGCAGTGCCACTGAAGTGTCATGTTCAGGTGTTTTCCTAACACAGTCTCATGCTCCAATAAACAGGTACGAGGTGGGCCCTTGATGAGCACTGAGCTCTTCAACCTCCACAACACCTTTCACCACCCGGGGCTGATGACAGCAGTGAATGAACAAACTCTCCACTCAGAGGTGCAACCCAACACTACAGAAGGTGAAATCTAGCTCTGAAACACTTCCAAGTAATTATAAATACGGCATTACCTCTGCTTTGGGGTTAGGATCTTTGTTAAAATATATATAATTATTGACATCTATGCAGGGTTGGGAGTGCTCTATATGCTGGTTCAGTACCTTGGAAAACAGGGGTTTGGTTCCCTTCAACGCTTCAGAAAAACGTGCACAATGAATGTCAATATTCAGCACTAGCAACAACAAAAATTAGCCCATGAGCATTGCTGTACTTAAGAGCAGCTGTTAACGTAACAACCTTCATGGATCAGTTCAAATTACACATTCTTATACCTTTTCCTATTAAGATTTTTTCCACACTTTTTAATTGTGGATCCTAAGATTTCTTGCATTCTGCTAACAATATCCATTTTGTGTGTTTTCCTAATATTGGCATATCTAAATCTGACATTCTATGGCTCAAATGATTTTAAAAGACCCATGTTTTCTGCTATAGTGTCAAATATCTATAAATATCCCCTTCATTTTTCATACCAGGTCTTACTGTCATGTCCTCCTTCCTTTTTTCAGAGAATTTCAGTCCCTGTGTTTGAATATTGCATTGAAGAAGGCATTTTTGCAATTTGATAATGAATTATTATGGCATAACAGATTCCATTAGTTCTCCTTAAGTCTGAGCTGTTGGCTGCTCTTTTTTTGCTGTCAAGTATCAAAAAGTTCTTACATATGGAAAAAATGTGAAGTTTGAAAGATGACTAGGCTTGCAAAGTGAAGTTTCCTGTTTTGTTTCTCTAGCTACAAGGTGATAAAACCATGCTGGAAAAATTAGATAACAATGACTCACCTAAGAGGAACATTTTTGTTCACTCTTCTTGTGGAAAAAATGCTGTAAAAGTACTCTTTCTGAAGTAAAAAATATGTTTGCATTTCCTGTAACATAAAGTTTTCACAATGTTTAGTTTTCATTTTAGGCTTAGGTTGTACAGTAAGACCAGTATTGTAACCACCAGATATACTTAAACAGTAGGATTTTGTGATACTGATACGAAATGTGGACATGCCCCCCTCTCTCCATGGCCATGTCTCCATTTAGGACTTTCTAGTCACTATTAAACATTTCCAAAGACACCTTGCTATGTTTCAGATTTGTAACTTTGCAAAAGAAAAAAAACCAACAATGTAGTAACGCTGGTGACTATTTTTGGGTACAGCTCAAAGACATTTTTAATAGGTGTAAATTCTACTCATACATTCTTGTGGGTTTTAAATATTAAATGAAAGAAAAACAGCCATTATTAACACGACATGTTGGAAAGAAAATGAGTTCATAAATATTTTTGCTATTACTTAGTTATAGCGTTCTATTTCTATTCCCTATGGAAGCAGTATTAACATTGAGCATAATTTTTGAGCCACAGAAGGTATGCAGCAGAGATAAGGCTGCAGTGCCAGGAGCTGCTGCACAGCTCCACCGTACATCACCCTGATGAATCCTAACCACTTATATCCTGCTTTTTACCAGTTACTGTAAGCAAGGGCTCTTGGTTTGGCCTTACTGGAACTGGGCAACAGACCCATCTCTCATATTATAGATTAACCTGCCCCACAATCCCGTGATAAATGTGCTGCAGTTTCTTTGTACATTATTTATTTAGTTTGTTTCTACTCGCTAGATCTAAAAATTTGCTATTGAATTTCTGAAATTTTCTTGTAGAATTTATGTCCATGTAGCTACCAGGATAGGGGAAGTAGCACTTGAACAATCTGCTGTTGATGAAAAGGTGGAAGTTTTTTGATTTTTGCTTCTCATACCAGGAAAAAATCAAAAGAAGCAAACAGCATACCCTGAAAAATCACACTTTTTCATTAACTATAATTTTTTAATAAAGAAACCAAGATTTTTTTTTTTAATAGATAGTTTCTTGAATAGGTGGTTTATTCAAATCTGCCTTAGGTCACAGGAAGCTCAGGAACTATTGATTGGATCAGCTATTGCCTTCATTGTTTGCTGTTCAAAATGAGCTCTTCATTGCCTGAGGTTGGTCACCAAGGTCATCTGATGCCATTTATTAACCTATCAGCAGAACATTTGTAAACCTACCTGCAGTTTCAGAGGTTTTGTGCATTTCTGGAATGAAAAGTCATTTGTAATCTACACAAAGTTGCCTAATTTCTTTTCCCATTTCTAAGTGTTTGGATCCTGCTTTAAACACTATTGTATTTAATTAAAATTCTCCACTGATTCCAGTGAGATTGTATCGAGTCAAAACTGGTTACCATTTAAAAGCACCAAGGCTCAGAGGAGGCAAAAGGAGGGACTCACAAGTATTTTCAAAGTGATTTGAAAAACCAAAGTCTCAATTAGGCAATTGTATTCATCCGTTCCCAATCCCCAGATCGCCAAGTAATTCCAGTTTATCAGCTGCAGCATACAGAAATGTATGCCTGTGCCTCAATCAGCACAATCCACTCCTCACTCCATTCACACTTCCCAATAAGAGATGTACTCATCCTCTTAATGTACAGGTCTGGAAGGAGTGGAATGCAGCTTTGGGGGAGTAGAAATTACAGAGGAGCTCGAAGGTTTGGATTTTCAAAAGAGCTTGTGCTTATGGTCTCATGCCCATCGAGCCTGCTTTTTAACTGAGCCTGCCAGCAGCACTACTGGAACCAAGGGCCAGCTAGCAAGTCTATTGTAAAGGATGCTTTTGAGAGTACACATGTAAGAATTCAGCCCGAGATGAAATTTGGCATCAAAGGCCCTGGCATAAAGCTCGCTTAAAATGACACTAGTGCAGAAGAAAATAATTTCAGATCTAATTCAATATTTCAATGGGGAACTGCAGAAAGCGTTCAAATCTGCTGAAAATCTGGCTTTTATAATATTGTCTCCAGGAAGGTGTCTGATAGAAAAGTTTCAGTGCCAAGCAAGAACAGAATTATCCTCCATTTAGAAGGAAGTAAATAGATCATTTCTCTCTGACCTCCAAAGAGGAAGGACTATTCTCTCCACACGGTGGTGAAATGTAATAAAAAGAATGATACCCTTGGGATCCATTCTACCAACAAAAAGCTACTGAGCACACTAACAGCATAGATAATCAAAGTAGTTGCATGAAAAATGAGAAATTTAAAGGATTGCTGGGAATGGGACTCTGGCCAGTAAGAAAAAAAAGCTTACAGACTAGCTAGGGGCAGTGAGTATAATTTAATATATTCCTGGCAGAAAACAAATAACAAAGTACTCATCTGCAATTACAGAAGATGTCATCTCTTTTGAACTAGAGTTTGCAGAATCTATTTGTAAATACTGCTGTGTTTTCTCCTTGCCTGTACCCCTATACCAGCACAAAGCCTTTGCTCTACCCTGGCATTAATAACACATACACTAAAAAGTTCAGAAAAGATTAATACTCTTTCAAATAGGGTAATATTTCACATTTCCACCACACTGCACATGATTTGCAATTTCATTCAGAAAGATATGGATAAAATAAGCATTTGGAATTTTGAGATCAATGAGGCTTTTTCACAGTGCTGTGCAAGAGCATCATGGTTTTGCTCCAGGAAAACCCTGGTGGCTGTAATTTCCAGGCTCTCCCTGCCCTTGCAAGGTTGATCCTTGCTGGGCTGTTTGCGTGGTGCAGTTCAGTTCTCTGACTTAGTGCTGTGGAGGTAGCCCAGGCCCTACACTTCCCACATGTGCACAGCTGAAATGTGTATTCTGAAGGACAGCATCCATCTTTGTGCTAGTCTGTTAGGCCGGACTTTTCTCTGGGGATTGCTAGAAAGACAACTGATCTGTATGAAACATGGGGAATGTTCACCTGAGCCTTTCTCTTTGTCACACTGTGAGGATTTGGGCACTGCCTGGTCACCTGCTCACCAGACCCAGCACTAGGTGCTCCTCTGCACGCTCCAATGTGCTCTACAGGATTGCACCCTGTGTTTGGTGTTCATAGCAGGGTTTGGTCCTGCCTCAAACCCTTTTCTGAGTGTTTTGCTAAGAAAACAGAACTTCTGGCTTAAGTGATCCCAGTTGCTGATTTCAGTGGGGTCTGCCTGAGCAATGCAAATTGTGCTCACCATATTTATGTAACTTGGAAATATTCTACTGATTTCTCTTAAAAGAGCTTACCTGTACTGCATGAGCTAAGTAAGCCAGTGCTTTCTGTGGGAAATGGTAATGGTAGAGACAAGGCCTGTTTGCCTTGGGAGGAAGCCTTGGTTTGAATTTGNGCTTTCATGTCCTGTTTGTTCACACATCCTGTGTGTTCCTTAGTCCATGCTAATTCATCCTCTGGTAGGTGTTCACTGTGTGAGCTAATGCTTTAGCAAGTCATTATTCAGCATCAAAGTTTTCTCACAATTGTAACCAAAAGATAAAGCATGTAAACTCTAGTGTAAAGCACTGATATATTAAATTAATATCTCGGATTAACAATGCCATCAAACATTGGTGTTGTATCAAAATCCTTAACATATGTAAGCCCGTTGCCATGGAGATGGCGAAGTTTCAGAATGATTTTGTAGTAATGACAACAACTTTAGAACCTAAGTGCTTCCAAGTAGTCTATAAAGCTGCAAAAAGGGGGGCAAAAATGGCAATTGCTATTCTTTAAACAAGTTACAAGATAAAAGTTCAAGATACCTGATATTCTGAGCAGGTGTTTCAAGAAGAAAACAAGTATTAGCAGTTTCTGTACAAATATCTATAGTGTATTTTTTTTACAGAGCCCCAGCTTTTGCAGTGAGCAGTATAGTTCATGTTGCTTTGAATTTAGGGTGTTCAATATCTATAATGTCTGGGTTTTTTTGCAATTTTCTCTGTTCTACATATACACTTTTCTTTATTAAGGATGAAAAGAACCATCAACAAACTGCTTACCCTTCAGTATGAGTAACAAACTTACTTAGTAGCTCATGAGGCTTAAGACATCACATTTGACCCTGGCAGCAGGTGTAAAACCCTACCTAAGCTGTGTTCCTGTTTGACAAAACATTAACTTGGTCCATTTAGAGGAAGAAAATAATGTGTTCTGTAAGGCTGTTGTCTTCTGCGGATCAGACTGAAAGTGTTGATTGCAATCAGTGATAATTTGAGGGAGTTTTTGAGAGCCTAACATGGCATTTTTCTGACTGACTGAAGATTATCTCATGTCCATTCATCTATATTCTGTGTCTTTGCAAAGCAAGTGACATAAGTGACTTCATTTTAAATTACAGCCAAATCCACTGAATTTGCTAGACCAGTACAACAGGAACTCTGACATGAGTGGGGAACTGATCCCCCCTGTACCTTTCTAATTTTATTGACAGTGACGTCTTTTCTATCACCAGAAAAAAAAATTAACTAAAAAAAGGAAAAAGGGGGAAAAGAGAACAAATGAGAGAAATCTAACCCCTGCAGTTTGATTTTATATTATGAAATACAGTGATATTAAGTAGAATTTAATGGCAGAATCTTACAGAGGACAATTTGACTGCAACACCATCCAAGATATGCAACAAGCAAAAGGCTGAATTGTTAATGCACATTTTAATGGACAGAGATCCACAGCAATTACTCTTTATCTATGAGTGCATTATCATTCTATGTAAATATTAGTGAAAAAAAGATAATAGGTGAACCAGTTCCTGCTTTCCTGTAGTAAAAGACTGACACAATAATTAATTCCATTAATATGAGCTTTTCAGTGGCACTTGAGGAAGTGCAGAGTGAAGAAACCTCATGGTCTCAGCATTATTGACTGAAAGGAAGTTTAACCTTCAGGGGTTTTGAAAAGCACTGGCCTCACAGTACCAGAAGCTTAAATTCAGTGTCATTTTTGTGGGGGTGGAAAGCTCCTATTAATCTCCATCTATTCTAGAATTAAATTATAACTTTTGTAGAGCCTATCTATGTTTCCACAACTTCTGTGAGAGCAAAAGCAATCCACAGCTTCATGGAAGAATTATCACACCTATCTTTTGTGAAAGGAGTTGATATTGAGATCTGAGATATGTTTGTTTGGGGAGAACACAATTACAGGGAGCAGATTCAGAAATGAAACACTAAAACATCTCATTTCACCAGAGAAAGCCAATTCAGAAGGGAACATTTCCAACACAAGTTTATGCCGTTGCTAGCAGAAATAACCTGTGCATTTTAGCAGTCACCTATGCGTAGTCCATGGGGATTTTTCCAGGTACACGTGGGAGTTTTGCCCCTGTGTCTGTCAAATAAATCAAAGAGCCAAATGAAAATCTAGTACTCAGGAACACTATTACATTATGTCACACCCCCTGGAGGGCTGCAGTTTTGTAATGAAATGAATAAATTACAAGGAAGCAGTTTGATATCCTGAAAATTCTACCCATCCTTTAGGACAAGCATGTCAGGATAAATTTTATTTAATTACACTGTGCACAAGCTAAAAAAAAAAAAAAAGAGAGAGAGAAAAAAGATAAAAAATAAAATTCAAGCATTATCTTTTTGTCTGAGGCTCCACATGTGTAATAGTGAATTGACCTCATTTACTGCTGCATTACTTCATTACACTATACCTCCACAGAAGTGACACTGGAATGGATTTCAAACAGCAGAAATCTAGAGCAGCTGTGCTTAACTAGGCCCACATCTCAATATTTTGAAATGGGCCATGGACAAAACTAGCTCAGTGTTCATTATTATATTAATGTAAACTCAAACAGTTGCTGAGGGTTTTTGCTCCTGCATGTACAGCCCTGTACAGAAACAAAAGTACTCAGCAGTTCCCCATAACTGGTAGTTTGAAATTTTGAAATAATTAGCGCAGCAGGAGAATGTACACAATAACCAAGTGGTTTCCACATGTTAAAATTCCCATAAAGTACACAACACCTATAATTTCCTCTTATTTTTTACAGTAGTATTTCAAATCAAATGCCAAGAAAATATATGGTAGAACTTGTTTTAATTTAACCTAAGGCTTGCAATGGAGTGACTTCATGGGCTTCGCTGAATTTCTTGACAATTAATATCTATGTTTCGGAAAAAATGTTTGCTTTTCCAAATGTGGGCTTTGTTCAGAGTTTTATGTCAAGAATATGAGAAGTTACTCCATACCTCCTTTTCAAACAGTGCTACAGCTGCTGGTAACTTAACAAAGGGGCAAAGACAGATATAAAATATATGTTGTAATATAAATTTTTCATAATGCTACAAAATACTAAACAGTAGCCAAGTGTGGTATTCTAGACAAAAAAAAAATGACATGTCATCTTCAGCACCATTTCTGGGTAGCATCCCTGTGTAACATCAAAGACCAGCCATTGATAGCTTTACAGCAAGCATTACAAATAAAATCAGCTCCCAACAGACTGACGTGTGTCGGAACCTGCCATTGACACCACCCACAGGCAGCTGAGGGAAGGATCTTCCTGGCACCTTCTGTTTAGATTTAAGCAGGTCCCACGGAAAACAGCAGCGAGATAACAACTGACTTCAGCAGAAGCCAGTTAAAGCCATCAGAGTGCTCTGCTGTCTTTGTGCCCTATCCTAATAAAAAAGAGGACTTTGGTGGAAGTTAGTTTTTGCCATGGGGAAAAAAAAAAAAAAAAGAGGTATTGTAAAATCAGTTACATTGCTTACAAGAACTGGGGTGTTTCCACTAAGGAAGAAGGGAACTGAAAGGATCAAGAAGAAATTTTGAATACTGCATCTCCATGGTTTGAGCTTGCCCAGCTTGATTGTAGAGCCACCTTCTGGTTTCAAATAACAATTTCATACTTGCTGACAGTAAGAATGTGTGTGTGTGTGTGTGTGTGTGTGTGTGTGTGTGTGTGTGTGTGTGTGTGTACCTTAGTTATGCATTTGGAAGTGCTTCAAGTCCCTGCTTTGAGCCACTTTAGAAAAATGACACAGAAAAGAAACACTGCAGATTCTGCTTTGTTCTGAATCCAAATAGCCCAGTGACACATTTGGATATCAAACAAACTCTACCTTAGGCTCTTAGGATCATTTATGATTGTATAAGAAACTGAAACTGCAAACATGAACCCTGAGAAGTGATGAAACCACAGTGATAAGAGTCAATAGAAACAAGATGGGAACAGGTCTGGATAGATCCTGGGAACATTCTCTTTCCACAGTGCATTTCCCTGCTGGTTTGACTTCTAATGTTACTTTCTGAAACATAGAACCACCTCATTAATTCTATTTTCTTGATGTCTGACCATTCTCTGGTGTGGGTTGATGGCTGTAAGTTTTAGCTAATACAGCATGACGTTTTGAACTGATTATAGTGTTAGAGGTGTCTGCCAAGTGATTGCAGTCCAGAAAGAAAACTAATCATACAGCATCTCAGGCAGAGCATGACTGTTATAATGTCACTCTAGTTTGCAATGAGTTTTTTTTTACAGTTGTGTGATTAGAGATGGCTGATCTGATCCCAGAATAGGCCTCGCCTCATGTATTTCAGACAGGCCAAGGATTACAAAGGCACGGAGTGAGCAGGTTCTCAGTGGCATCATTATGAGACACGGGAGGGAAATACTAGCTAAAAATGTTATAGCAAAACCCCTCTTTGTTTTCCATTTTGGAATGAAGAGGCATGAGCAAGAGGTTAATGATGCTCTGCCATCCCAGAGCATCAGAGCTCCTGTGGCTGTGGCTCAGAGGAAGAAAGGAGCCCCTCACACTGACAGCTTAATCTGTGCCTTCCACATTCCAGATAACTGCTCTAATCACAGACCACCTCATTTATCTTGGAGCTGTTCCAGGCTCTATAAGCAATTTCATTCCCATTAGAGCAATGATGTGAACTTTCATCTGCCACCTACATGTCAGGCAAGATTCCTTACCACAGAGCCCTCACATTCTTTCCCTTTTATTCAGAATGCAACATTATTTATAGAAACTTGAACAAGTCCAACAGAAGCAAGTGCAAGGGCAAGATGAACTCTTCAGCCTCTAGACAGCAGATTAGAGCTTTTCTATATATGTATGCCAAGCAATATACAAAGCATTTGGCATGGAAGCCTCTTTCTCCCAAACAGAAATTGAAATTTCAATAGTGGTTAAAGGCAGTCATTAATAAAATTAACATTTTGCAAATTCTTCTTTTTGTTGGTAAGCTGGCAAAAACTCACATCTACTCCTGAAATGTGGGACTCACTGTAGATGAGGTCAGTGAGGTGACACAAGACTGGACAAACGTACAGGAAAGCAGCTCCTACATTCTCAGCTCAGAATCCCTCAGGTCTAGTGGCTGATCCTCAGGCAGTTCATAACAGAAAGTCAAATGCTGCTTCCTTAGCAACTCTGCAGCCATCAGGGAATTAAAGTTATTAAAATCTGAATTTTATGAAAGACGTAAATCTTAAATTCAATAGTACCTAAGCCAGGTACTATTGAAATCAATGGTGGAACTTGCTCCAATTTAGCAAGGCTAAATTCTAACAGCCAGAAAACATACATTGGTTGCTTTTTCAGTCTTTCTGTTCTTTACCTTATATACACACAGACACATGAGTTTGTAAGAATGCAAATGTTTTTTTTAAAAAAACCCTTTGAAATATTTTTGGTATCTGATAAAGAACCAATAATTTTTCATAATTATTTTAAATTTTCTGTATTGTTTTGATGTTTAGCTGCTGCTGTGAGGCAGCTTTACAAACCTTCTGCTTTTATGTTCACAGGAGCACAGTTGAACTATTTAGTTCACATTGCATTGATTGCTGCTGAATAGAGGACTTTTGAAGTATCACTTTAAATCTGTTTGATATTTTAAAAAACCAAGTCCTGTGTGTGCTATCTTCATAGCAGAGACTTTGAAATTATTTCCTGAGAATAATTAAAACAAGTTAAATTATTTATAACTGTAAAACCAAAACAAAACACATTCTGTTAAGTCTTTTAGATCACTATCTAACGGGAATGTTTTGTTCTCTGGATGTGTCCTTCACACTGCTTACTCTTAGAGAGCAAAATGAATACTATTTATGAATAAAAATAAGATTTTGTTTAATGCTCCCAAATTCTTTACCTGTATTTCTGCTCAGGAGAGAAGTCTACAAGCTGTACCAAAAGTCAGAACAACAAAGCATTTCTTGAAGGCACACAGGTATGTGAGCATGCAGGGTTTATACCTGTACAATAACAGCCCTGCTTTTGGTTAGAGAACAGGTATTTTCCAACAGGCAGCACAAAAGTCATCAAGAGCTCAATTAAAATGAGCAGGGAAATGCTGGAGTACTATATGGAATATTTTCACTATTTTCCTCTGAAATCCACTGGATAATACATTACTGAAAAAAACACTTCAGACTAACATTTTTGGATACTTAGCCCAAGCTCCTCTAGAACTGTTTGGAAAGGAATCAGTAGAAGTTTAGTTTTTTATCTTTTTTTAGTTGGTTTTCCCAAAACTTCAAGTAGAAAATAATACAAAGAGGAGGAAAAACAAGAAAAAAGAAAAAAAAAAGAAAAATTGATTCTCCAATAATAATGTCAGACATGTGCAAAAAAAGATTCTACACTTGCATGTGTAAATGTAAAGAAAGAAAATAAGATCAAAAGCACCTTTATAGTTACAAATCAGTGGTTTTGTTTAGCTCTTCTATATAAAAGCAATATTTCCACACATTTCTAATCAGTAAATAGTGTCTTTATTTACAAGCAGAGTATTTACCGCAAATTAAAGTGATCAATATTCATAATATTAAGTTTATTTTATGCTTGATTGACTATTAATTTCAGGGGTTTTTTCCTCCTCAGAGGTTTTTCCTCTCTCATTTTTACTTGGAGAATCAGAGAAGTGGAATCAGAGTGGATGAATCTGTGAGAATCTATGAGATGGATGAGTGAATTAGACAGAATAATTTGTCAAGACACAGAAATATCACTTCTTCCAGGGAATGATATACAAATTATTGTAAGTTATAGTGGCCTAAGAGAATATACTTCATGACTTTTCCTCTGATGTGATTTGTTCTGTGATGTGATTTGAAAAGAAAATAAATTATCAGTCTCTTGAAAGAAAAACAACTCTGATTGGGGGCATGTTTTTGATTACTAGGTGCCTTATTCATTTAAGCAATAGTCCTCTAAACCGTTTTTACAGGAAGGAGAACTTGAGCAAATGGAGTTACAGGAGAAAGGCCTGACAGAAGGAGGGGTAAGGAGAGCACTGAACATCCCTTGTTCATGGGAATAAGGAGCCATGGAGAGCACCTGCACTTGGAGCTCTTTGATATGGACTTGTAAGCATAAATTGCTACAGCAGTGTGCCATGCAAAGGTTTATTTTTATCTGGTGCTCTGAGACTAGAAACAGGATATTTCCTCCGTGGATATGGCCACAAACGAACCATTCTCAGAGTCTTTGCACTGATTGCTAAATATCCTACATATCTTAGGTTTCCTTCTGCCCTTTCAGAGGAAGACATTTGCCAAATAATAGCAAACACTTTTCCCCCCTAACTCGGCACCTCATTGTGCCTGTCTAGAATTGTAAATTTTCACTAACAGGTATAGTCAAAACTCATGACCAATTACAGTGAGAATGTGTAGAATTCAAATATGTAAAAGAAACAGAAAAAGAGAACCAAAGGATTTACCGATTTGCACAGAGGTGTAAATTCCTTGTTTTGAAATACACTAATATGAAACTTCTGCAGTTTATTTCCTCTTGTTTTCAGCCTGCTTGAATTTTTTTTTTAAAAAAAGGGATAATAAAATGCTGTAACACTGGAAGCAAGGGGTTAAAACATGTGATCTAACCAAAGGCTTTCCTAGAAAGGTGGAAACAAAATACCTTGGATGACTTTCTTGTGCAGGAAATCAATGATAATTCAAGACAAAATAAAATGCTCTTAAAGTTATCCTCGCTTGGGAAAATCTTCCTAAAAAAATCACTGTAAGTTTGCACATATATTTTCGTATTATATTTGACTTTAAACCCACATTTCAACTGAAGCATATGTTTAAATGCATTGTGTCAATAAAGATAGACTTAAATATATGCTTAAGTGCTTTCCTGAAATAGGATTTATGCCACAAATTATGCCTTAGATTATTACATTGAAACAAGTCTCTAATTATAATGTATTACCAGTTCTGTTGTCTATTTTCCTGCTCCATTTAATCAGTCTGGAAAGAAAGCTATTGTGGTAATTTCATCTTTTGTTGTAGATGGATGGGAATTAGAACAGAGGCCATAAGCAGCTGTACTGTGGGGAAATCAGGATTCAGATCCAGGAGCATTTCCTCTAGGTCCTTCAGATTTTTTTCACTTCTTGTAATATCTGGCTCCAGCAATTACATAATCATCAAATCATACTGGTGACTTTTGGATGCCATCATCTTCATTCCCTTGTTTTTGGAACTACACGGCAACCCTTTTATGGTGGTGTTTTCCTCTTTTCTTGCTTCCTTAATGACATTTCTGCCCATAGATCTTTACCATAATAACATTGGAACCTTCCTTATACTTTGGTATAAACCAGCCAAGTTATTTACACTGATCTGTTAATGCAAAGAAGCAAAAGGAAATTACACTGCATGGATGACAACCTTGAAATTAAGGACTGGGAGTAAACAAAGCCTTCAATTGAAACTTTAGCCATTTTTCCTTAATGCACAATGAATTAAGGGCACTGGGTAAATGCCATCAATCTAATTAGGAAGCATTAAGTGATCTTCCTCATTAATCAGCTCTTTAGTGATTTTCTATGAAATTAGTATTGAATTTTGTATAAAAGCAGTTCTTTTCTTCAAATTTTTCCCACCTGCCTTCAGAATGAGCAAGATGAATCATCTGCTCACATGCCTGTACTTCCAAACATATGCACATACCTACTTTTTCACAGCTGTATAAATCAAAACAGAGAGGTAAAAGGAGATGGATCCTGAGGCTGACCCATGTCACAGAAGCTGTGGCATGACACAGAGCATGTGTCCTTTGCCAAACATAGCCCTTGGATTCAAAATCTGGAATGGTTCCCAAAGGAAAACAAGTCAGGTTGGAACAACTCCTTCCCACAGCTCACTGACTCAGAGGAGTGGAGGGGGTGAGGTGTGATTATCTGAGAGATTCATCTGGGTCTGGGTTTGATCTAGGATGGCTCCACATGCTGCACCTCAGAAAGCATTAGGAGCGGTGAGGCACAAACAAATATGCTCTTGTAATTTTAAAAAAAAAGGAAATTCTCTATTCATTTCTGAGTAAAGATTTCTCTAGTTCTCCTCTGCTGTTGTCAAGTTTTTAAAGCTTACTTCATTATCTGTGTTCATGGAATCTTCTTTCCAAATTGTACATTCCCAGTTAAGGCAGATCCTTTAGGCAAATGAATCCTGTCACAGATCATTGCAGTTCATGTGCTTATGCACATGGCTAAATACCCCACTAAATCAGATATCAGGATCTGTAAATGCCTTTTTTATCTCTCCCTCAGAGTTTCCATATATTGTCTATAAAAAGCCACTTCATTTGAACCAGAACCAGATCTAGGAATCACTGGATAGAACTAATCAAAGATTCTGACTAAACAGCAAAATGCAGTTTCACCAACTTCTTGTATCAGATGATTGTTATTTGCCTCTGAATCTTAAAAAATTCTTGTCAGAAAAATATTCAAAAATTTTGTTTAACTTTCTGAATTTGACTCATTGCTTTAAGTATTTTCTTTCAGGTATCCATCAATGACATTTTAATAGGAAAATAATAAGACAGGATTTAACACTACAGTTTAATAAACATGATATATCACATTATATGATTTAACCATGCGTTATTTTTCTCAATACTGCATAGGAATAATCAGTATTCATCTTTTTCTTATCTACATAGGCCTGTGTTGCTTTGAACCAAACTTCAGTTTAATTACATTTAGGCAAATCCCTGTATTTGGACTGGCAGAGAAATTCTGCCATTTCAACATTGGTTTCCATCTGGATTGCAATGAGAGTTTAAAGGAGAGTTTTACAGAGATGTCAATACAATTTTTTAATGCTGAGAAGTTCCAGTATGGAACAGCCATTTGCTAGAGGATTTTAGAAAAATGGCCTTCGTAGTTCCAGAAGGAAGAAAGGAAATAACACCAACTGCCATATACTTGATAATGTGTTTGTTACAGATTAGATTTTGCAGCATCTACAAAATGGTTTAACTGCCCTGAATCCAATTATCTTTCTCAGTAGAATGAATTGGGACAATCACATCACGGGAGGGGCCTCCAGCCTAACAGTCCCACACAATGCATTTTACATAGGAAAAGGTTCACACTGGTTGTCCTTGTGCAGCTGGAAGGAGCAGTCAGCACAACTGCACATGTGTGAAATCCAAAAATGCTGAATGAAAAGAGTCAACTGGGGCAATAAGATGGTCAAACACTGATTTGCCTCTGAGATGAAAAGAAAGCCCTCAGACCAAAACCAAATGGCAGTTGGTGTTTGGAACGGGCAGGGACTGTGCAGCACATCTCAGTGAGCAGAATGTGTGCCTGAGAGTTGTCTGCTCCTGGTTATTTCAATGACCAACAGAGCAATGTGCAGTAACTGCAACACAGTGGAAAGCACCAGCCCCAGGGGAGCAGAATGGAGCTGACCTTGAATGCACAGGTGTGAGCTCACCTGTGTGTCTGGGGAGAGGCTGCTGGGCTCAGCAGAGAACACAGGACGTTGGGCACCTGGCTGAAGGCCTCAGACACATATCACCGTCTCAGGTGAGACTACCATGGCAGGAAGTGCTTTGAGATTTATCAGCGCAGCCATTCAATTATCCTGAGCCAAGTCCTAGAGCATGAAGAGTCCCAAGAGCAATGGCAATGAATGTTTCCTCCTCTCTCTCTTCCTATGGCTCACATAGGCTCTCTCATTAGCAGTTGCGTATTTTCATTTTCAAATTGAAACGCTGGAAAAATAGATTTGTGTATCCACATACAGAAAAAGCAGCATTAACATCCCACTGGGGTCCAAAAATACAAGTCTTGAACTGAAGGGGAGTGGTTTCTCCATCCCTGGGATTTAGGCTAATGAGAAAAGCTTCAGTGCACTTTACTGTAAGCTGATACCTGACCCAGGAGATTTGAATGAATGTTCCAAGGCGGGTCAGATTTGGGGCACTGAACTCTGTGTAATCTGTTGGATGGTAAAATGAGCACAAATGTGTGGAAACACCATCAATAACTCACAGAAATATATATTTCGCCTTTAATGAAAGAAGTACGTACAATAGGTTTAATTTGCTTTTCACTGGAGCCAAATTCATTTGTGCCAACAGCATGGAGAATTGCTTTCATTTAAGTCTTGTTGCTGAAAAAGCACATTCATTTTTTTCCCAAAAGAAGTTTTTTCACCCCTAACAAGCCAGTAATTTTAGAAAAAACCTGTAGCTTGTCAGTTTGACATGGTTTAATTTGCAACAAACGGTAAACAGAGTATAGAAAATGGAAACTCTAATAGAGACAGGCAGAGACAAACCATATTTTTTTGTCACTAGAAAAATCTGTGTGGCAAAAAATGGATCACATATATTTGTATTTGTCCCTGTGACATAATGTTAATTACTTATGTGTGAAGCATTCCATTAGAAGGTAGGCACCTAAAATAAATAAATGTTAGTTTAGTTAATTGCGGCCTAAATTCTAGTCAGTGACTGAGTATTCAGTACCCATTCATAAATGCTTCCCATTTACATATTTCAGAAAGTCTATTACACTCCCATTTGCTTAAATGTCAAATGACAGAATGATCCTGATAAATATCATTTAAAACCAAGAAATACTCAGAAACCCTCCAAGTGTAGTTCAACAATTATTTTGAATCAAAATGCTTAAGTCTATATGTAGGAGGAAAGATTCATCTAGTCTAAATTTCCATTGAGGAGCTGGCCCTAAATTTTACTTATATGTGTTAGTGCTTCACCACAGCATTTGTTGTAGCACCCAGTCCTTCCAATTACTCTGTATCCAGTGATTTGCTAACCAAAGCCAGCCATGAGGGAAGTTGTGCGCCCATACTCCCTCAAGCAAGAAGTTTGCTGGATGAGGAGCATTCCTCTTTATTCCAAATTCTTTTAATATTTCCATGTGTTTTTAACATTAGCTTTCTCTGCTTGAGCTTGCTTTGACAACCATATAATATGGGTGAGAATGATGTGAATACAATACTTGGGACCACTGAAAAGCTTGGGAAAAAATTCATACTACCAAAATTATTTCAGTAACAGAGCCACTGAGCATGAATACAAATAAACTATAACAGATCCCCCGGGCAATTGTATGCAGAAGCATACACATAAATATTTCGCTATTCATATCCAAAATATTAAGAGTAAAGATCCTGAGCTACAGTTGGTCATGAGATAAAATCATGAAATGGTTCCTTGGACATTTCCAATGCTCAGCCTTAGAAAGAACTTTGAGTGGCATCTCATGATGATACTGAGGCCCCAGAGGGTTTTAAAGATGCGAGGTAGACAAATGTAAGATGTCCAAACAGGTAATGATGACACCTCTGCTGGGATCTCATTCAGAATCTTATCACACTACTGGGACATACCACAAAAATACATCCAAGCTCTGTTTTGTGTATATTCCTTGGTAATCTGGAATATGGGGTTTGTTTTTCCTTTTGCCTTTGCTTCCCCTGCATTTACCTTCACCAAGAGAGTTTTGTAACATCAAGTAATTAACATGCAATGGGCTAGATGTAAACTCTACTGTCATTCATACTTCTCTTTCCCCCTCAGTCTAAATTTTACCTGGCAACTTTTCCACTGTTGAAAATAAATGCCATTTATGGCAAACAGAAATGAAGTTAATTTGGGGAACATAACAGAGTCATTGTTATTCCAATTCTTCAAGTAAATGAACAAGTTTAAGCATGCTAAATCGGGTAGTGACTCAACACATGGTTAAGTTGGGTTTAAATAAGTGCTGTGGTAACTGTTTTCTAATTGGGGCCATTAAGAATAAATAAAACCAAAGGTAATAGGCAAGCGAACACTACTAAGGGAAAGCAAGATGAGGACAGAAAGAACTTGTTAATAACATACTGAAAACTAAAGAAAAACGTTTCTTGAATGGAAACAGTGACTATTAAGTAGAAAACAAAGAAGCAAAGATAAAGGAAAAGTACTTCAGTGAGGTACAAAAAGAATCGAGCTTAAAAACGGACAAAATGCAGAGCAGAATCAAAATCAAACCATACTTTTGTAATTACTGACAGTTTTTATTTAATCCGACCAATTATCTAAAATGTGATTCAAGCACACTTGACTTCAGTGAATTGCCTTCTATAACACTTTTATGTGTATCATTCTCAAAAGTCAAGTGTGCACTGATTGCACTTCAGACAATCAGTTACATTTCTAGAATGCTGGGGAGAGGAAAAAAGCCCACACATTTAAACTGTCGATTTAGCATGAAGTTACCTGGAGTCTGGGTGTGTCTGCCCTGCTCGCAGCTCCACCAGGCTGGAGCTCAGGGCAGCCACGTGTACAGGCCAGCCTGGGCTGCTGAGCTGACGAGCCCAAGTCAGTTCCTCTGCTGGTGGAAGTCAGTGTGAAGAGAGCTGGAAGCAAGAGCTGGCCCCAATTTTCCCTTAGGAGCTGCTTTTAAGCTACACTGCACCAGCAGTCTGCCTGCCATCCTGACCCAGGGTTGCCACCACACCTGGCTCCTTGCTAGAGAGGCCACAGCTGCCACCTGCCAGAGTTCACACTCCTTCCTGGCTCCCTGTCCCTTGCAGAGCAGCCAACCTTGCTGCACCCTGTCAGCAACGGGGCGTTTTGTCAGGTTAACAGCAGACCTGCACACACACATCTTTGGGAGCCCAGCATCTGCATAAAAGCGCTGCGTGTCATGCTGATGGGCTGCAAAGTTTCCAGGGTGACATCAGTCCATAGGTCCTGACTGCCATTAACCCTGGGCTCATCCTCTTCTGGCCTTGCAGAGGTTGCCCTGGTTGCTTCAACAAGGGCAACAGCCAGAGTTACACTCATGAATTACTCTCCCTTTTTGGCCAGGTCACAAACCGGAGGCTTTGTGAGGTGAATACTCATTTTGACAAACTGTTGTTTTGATGCCAGTCTTAAAATGTCATCAGATCAAGGCAAGAACTTATCATCAGGGAGCTCCATCCAGCCTAGTGCTTCAAGTGCTTGGAATTGGGCAAAACCACATTTCCTTTGCTGAGCAGGGAACGGGGCATATAACCATCAGACTTCAGAGCTGGGGCAGCATTTTCCAATGCACAGCCAGCATGTCCTAGAGCATAGAAAAAAGTGCTTGTTATATGATGTGGATAAAAGCTTGATGAAATGTTGAAGTCCTTGAAAACAGAAATCTGAGGATTAAACTGGGAGACACTGGAGCATCTCTGTTGTTATGTCAGCAAGATTTCCTGCACCTTCAGAATTTTAGTAAGGAGGACCTGGAAGAACTGCCCATTTCCCTAAAGCCCGTCTTGCAGTCGTTGTGGGGAAGCTATTAATGCAAATAGGGTTGTGCTTTCATTCCAGCTGGTTTTGCCTCTGAAGGCACTGCAGGTGGTGGATGCTTTGTGTCCTTTGATGAGAGAACAGACAGTGGCAGGTGTCCTGTGGCTCCCACTCGTAACAAGAGCACAAAACCAAGGATCAGCCTGCGCCTGCTTGCGCAAAGCGTTTGAAGAGCGGCTGCCAGCAGACGCATTTTGATCAGAGACAATGAGGGAGCAGTTCCTAAGGCATTTTTCTTTGGGGATCTGAGAAGGAAATTGTCAAACATGGATGGATTTCCTACAAAGCCACTTTTGCTTCTCTTCTCCCTCCCCCATAACTGGTATTCCTACAGGGAAGCCCAGGGGTGGGAACGGAGCATGCATGTAATCACTTCTGTAGATAATCGATAGACGGACGGTATCAGGAAATTAAACTAATATTTCTAGCAAGGCAAATGACAACAGGAATTCAGCATTTGGGTTTGAAAGATTGATGTAAACTTCAATAAGATAACAGCCAGGATTTTTCATAGTGACTTTGCACCCTTCAAGTTTTGAGGGCCAGATTCCAGAGATATTAAGGCATTTGTTTTTCAAACAAAAAAAAAAAAAAAAAGAAAATTGAAATCAAAGTCCTACAGATTACCTCCACAAACGATAATGTATTAATCTGAAAATAACATCCCAGGGCTGCTGGGACTTTTCCCAGAAGTTTCACATGAGTGACCTATGGATGCTTGCATGTTTAGCCTTATAAGGCTATGCCACACTTTTCTTTCAAGTGACTTTACTTTCTCTTCTATTTCTGGGATAAAACATTCCATCATTTTTACTATTTTAGTTTAATTTAGGGCAGGAGCATCTTTCTGGCACCTAATTCTAATTTCAAAATGTCAATGATTTTCTCAGACAGATGGGAGTTTTTTTCATACTGTGATCACCCTTTCTTGGGTGAAATTGTTAACAATATCATCTCTAACAATTAGGAGATTTATTTTTATGTCTCTCTGACAGGAAAATCGAACTTCAGGTACTAAGATGGATGTCAAGTTCAAGTGATTACATTGAGGATTTAATTCACACAAATCTAATCACTTTCTCTAGGTCACTTTTTGAACACTGTGTGCAGTCTTGGTTTCAGTGTTACTCACATTTTCTGAATTCTTACAGTTTTGTTCCTGTGCTTGAGACATATATGAAATCATATTCTAAGACAAGCATTTATGAGCCAAAAACCCTGTAAGGCTAAATATTTGACCAGGAAGGAGGAATAAATTTTCCCCCCAGATCATTTCTTCATTAATAATTCTATATTGAGGAAGTTAGAATTATTCTTTAGTTCTAGTATTCACCAAATTATTTCTGCTGAAGCAAAAATGACAACTTTGGAAAACTTACAGTAAAAGTCTGCTTCTGTGTGAATCCTTCTCTCCCTGAAATGAAAACAATCTGATGTCAAACTTGGTGCCGCAAGGAGACTAAGGGAGTGGCTATTTCTGGCTTATTTGAATATCTTTCATGCAAGTTATATGCTTAAACTCCACTAATTCACCCAGTGTTGTTTGTCACAGACCATGGTGACCAGAACTGCTATACAGACTCTGGACTTTTAAACAGCAATGTTTTGCTGGTCCAACCTAGAATGGTCCTAGCACTCTGGAAAAAAGATAAAATAACTCACACTTGATCTTGCAAGCCTGCAGCAATGGAAAAAAAAATCATCCTGAATCAGAGGATGTTCAAGAGTGCATGAAGCACACTGGGAGGCAGAAATCCAATAAAACAATAATGTCTAAAACCAGAAGGCTTGAGGCTATGGAAGGAGGACAGGGAGATTTGCCTTGCTACCAGATCTCAAAATGTGCTGTGGGTTCTAGTAGCCCAATTTACAACCCTCTTGGGAAGGATGAGAGAGCCACAGAGCAAACAGCAGGGCTCAGACCTGCTGGAGAGGCCATGAGGTCCTATCTGAAAACCACATGCAAGTTCCTGCTGATTTTTTAAGTTTACTCTAGAAAAGTAGGGAAGAGTTTAGTGATAATAGGTAGGAGCTGAATTCTAGCATTCCTATTCCCTCTGCTGTAACAGAGGTTGGTTACTTTTTCTCCTGCAAACATAACAAGGTGCCTTTTATTTCCCCCCACTCCTGAGAGGTGAGATATTATCCCCCTCACAGCACTTAGTTGACTGATAATGCAGAAGCTGTATAAAAGAATCAGGTGATATGACACGTTGAAAACAGGAGTCAAAGAAACACAGATAGTATTTTTCAATAGTACCAGTTCAGGATACATTTCATTTTCACGAGTTCCTCCCATTCAGAGCTGAAACTGAGAAAACAATCTGCCAGTAGAGAGGTCCCAGCTGTGTCAAGGTTCAGTAACAACTAGAAGTCATGACTGGCCATGCCTCCACAGATGTGTCTCTGGGGTTTGCAGGATACAAATGAGATTAGAAAATTATAAAAAAGGCCCACCAGAAACTGCTGCAGCCTGCAAATGCCTCAGGCTCTTGTTGGGGACAAAGCAGCTCCTGTCACCCATGGCTAGTTTGATTTTGCTGCAACATTTTTTGGTTGCAAATTTTCTCATGGCTGTCACCTGTGTGGTGCAGTTTTTGTTTTTGTTTTTTATTTACACATTCATTTGTGTTAAAACAGTAACAGCAGTGCAAAAAGTTTTACTAGTAATGCCGATAGAAATAACATTAAACAACAGCAGTGTTACCAGGTAATGTTCAAGCCAATTCACAAACCTTCTCTAATAGTCGAAAAGTGAAAGGTTTGTTGTGAAAAATCTTTCTACACTGTTGAAAATATCAATACCACATGCTGGGGTTGGAACTCTCCAAGAAACAAATATTGATTTCCCTCTTTCCTGATGTACAAATGGCAGACAATGGCTGAACGAACTCTGAATCTTTTAATTGTTTTAAGGTTGACAGATTCTGTTAGTATTGAATTTTTATTGTTTCATTGTTCTCCTGTTCTCTGCTGCCACCCCTCTTTGAAACCTTGGCGGGGGGGCACTTTGCTTTTTTTCGTTTTTTTGTGTTGGAAAGACAAGCAAAGGAGTGGTTGAAATTAATGTAGTATTCCCTGTTCACTGTTCCCAGTTCACTGTCAGGTCTGATTCATCTAATTTTAGTATTACCACCAGGAACATTGTAGCAATTTCTTGGGAACACAAGGTACTAGTGATGATATAACATTCTTATTTAAAAAAAAAAACAAAACCAAAACCAAACAAAAAAACCCCACACATTCCAGAAAATCGTGCTATAAAATAAATGTTTGCTGTATAATAGTGAACCATGGACATTTCATTTCAGTTCAAATGCTACAAACAGAAATCCTGCTTCAGAATCTGTAATTTCACCAATTTTACAACAAACCTGAATGGCAAAATTGAAAGAGAAAGACAGAAGAATACATAAGCACGTCTGTTTCTACTGATCCTAAGCGGAATTTGGAGCAAAATGAAAAGGATTAGAGCAGAGTAATTTTTTTTCTTTAATTTTATTTTATGGAATAACCACTATGCTTCAATACTAGGTATATGTCATGTAAAGCTTAAAAAGTAGTTATTCATTGTCCTGAAGGTCACCCAGACACAGTAAGTTCATTTCATTTTCTTGGCAAGAGATCCAGGCTTGTTATGTACTCTATGAAACCTGACAGTCAGGGACTGTCCCTCCAATCCATTTCAAGCAAATGGGATTTCTCCCTCTGGGGAAGGGGAGAGAGAAGATGTGGCTGAATCTGATCCTGCTGTACCTTTGCTCATCCAGGGACAGCAGCTGGAGGGAATGCCCTGAAGAAGCATCCACGTGAGTGAGAAATTGGTCTGAGTGTGCCAGTGCCTGGATCCGGCCGTGCCATGCTCACCAGGCTAGTGGCAGCAAGTTGGACAAGTCCTAGGCTTGTCCTCAGGGGCTGTGCTGACACCCACAGGCTGAAATCCCCTTCTCCCTCAAACAGAAAGGGTGACCCTGTGCTTTCCTGCGATGCCAGTAGTTCATAATATATATTAAGAATAAAATATTTTGATATTTCATTTGAATGCAACAGTTACTTACTCTCCTTTCATGCAACATCTTTCCTAATCTTGTTTCTTTTCTTATGCCACTTTCATCCAAGTCAAATTATCCGTGATCCTTTTCATTTTTCATTTATCTGGACATGTCACCATCTATTCTGCATGGATTTGAATGTGTATGTTGTGATTTTTTTTTGTCACAAATTTTTAATTACTGTCTACCCATCTTACGGCATGCAATAGAATTAGATCCTTGGAAATCGGAATGCAACTCTCATTTGGGAATTACACAGATTCAGACTGACAGGGTGAGACAGGCACAACACAGGGGCTTGTAGCATCTTTTCTAGCACTTGTATTTGTAATGGGATGCAGATGAAGCAGGCAGGTCCTTTCAGAACAGAAAATCTCCCGAAGCACCACATTGAGATATGGGCAAAAGCAGCAATTAAATGGGGTGTCAAGCATGTGTGCTAAGGATAAACAAGCAGGCAAAACTAATTAGTTAAAATTTGTCTGGGAATTGGTGAATAATAAGAGCTGTGAGTTATGAGACAGCTGTTTTGTGTTGCCAAATTTTCTCTTGTCCTTTTGGCAATGAAAATTTATGAAGACACTGAGCTATAGTTCATAATTTATCCATTATGATGTTTGAGAATGGAAATACCAAAGGAATGTAAAAAACTTTTTACTGATGGTAAAGGGCAGTCTTGTGTATATAAACATAGTTCTATAAACCATCTTTTTAATATTATATAACTATAATATAAATATAGTAATAGAGTTGAGATGTCAAGTGGCAGAAAATATGTTCAGTATTGTTCCTGAAAAGATTCTTGTAACCTCTCCAGAGTCAATGAGCCTCTCATTGTTTAGTACTCAAGCTGCTTGACCTGCCTGCTTCCATGCTGATGATACTGCAACTCATTAGGTATCTTGCCTGAAACACAGACAACTGAGTTTTCTAGCTGCTGGATACTTAAAATGCAGTATTAATATTTTGCCTAAGTGTATTTTGTACTAAAGGAAATTAAGAACATTTTAAATTATCAAATAAATTACAGAGGAATTTCATATTCATGTGAAATTCAATTTTGGTGTTCAACTTAAGGACATTCATGATGTAAACCAGTTAAGTTCATTAATAAACTAAAGGGGAAAAAAATGGGACTAAGATAAAGTTTTTATATAAGACCAGTGTCTATGGCTTTACATTTTGGTAAAATTTCTCAAATTTGGCTGTCAATTACTAGTTGATCTTTTTTTTAAGCCACCAATTTTTTTACTTCTTTTTCTTCCTTATTTTGAAAACCCTGGAAATTTAATGTAATTTTCATAGAAGCTCTTTGCAAAATCATTAGAATTGTGTGATCAATTTGCATGAATTATTCTTATATGATGCATCAAATAGGAGTTATGTTAAGAAATTGTGAAAACTTGCATGAATAATTGCAGTAATTTTTTCTTGGCAAAGTCTAGGAGAGCTGCCAAGAAAAATCTCTCTCCCTGACGAAAGTTCCTAAGCACTACATTTACAAAAAATGTAAATATGTAAATATTACTGCCAGAAATAAGTCTTAAAAAGAACATATTTATACTGAAAGAAAAGGTTATTATTGAAACTGATTTTGCTCCCCCAGCACTGTGATCACCAATAAATGCTAAGTTTACTGTAACATTTTAACAAGATATGTATGTGTTCACTCAGAACCAGACTGATTTTATAAACATAGTGCAGGATGAGGAATGACCAACTAAAAGTATCTCTGACTATCACTAACCTGGCCAAAATCCAACATATGACATTTCCACAAGAAGGGAAAGTACAAAGAAAAGTCTGCTAAAATCAAGAGCAATAAACAACCCATCTGAGAAAACAATTTCTAGCCACACAAGATTCTGATGAGATTATCTCCTAAACACTTATCATCTAAATGATCCTGGAATAAAAACTGTGCTAAATGCAAACGAGAGGTGAAACTGGGATAGAGAGAAGTCTGACAGATACAGGTTGCATCTGATCTAAGCTTTCATCCCATGTTTAAATTCAGATTTTCAGTTCCTAGTCTGAGTCCTTGCTGCTCAGTCATAATTTGCCTTGAGGAGGAGGATATCGTGCACAGCAGGTTTGTAGAAATCAGTGGATGTATAACAATTTGCACCAGCTAAGGATCTGCTCCTTCATCTTTCAAAAGCATCGACTGCAGAAACCTGATTTACTGCTCTTGATCATAGCCAGAAACATCTGGCTGATGAAGCTGGAGTTTCCCAGGAGTATTCATGCCTCAGAAGGGAACTGGGATTGCAACTGAGATGTGGATAATATCTCCGGTATCACTTGGCAATTTCAGACAACTTACAGTGCATTACCACACTTTCCTGCAATTTGGTGCTTGGATGTCATAAATTTCATTGACACACCATTAACATAGGTAAGTAGAGTAAATAATTGATCTCTCCAGAGAAACATTAGAACCCACTGTAATAACAGATCTGCAACAATCACTGTTAGAAACACACAGACTTCAACAGCTTTTCTTTTTTCATACCTACAGCTAAACCTAAATTACTTTCCTTTTAGTGTCTTACTTTTGGGCTGCTATTCTTGCACTAATACCAGGATCGGCCTTTAATATGTAAAATGAGGAAAATAGCTTACCAAAATTAGGTTGTTAGATATATCCATATTATTAGCAATATCCATGAAATAACATGTGTGGGTTTTTTAAAAGAAAGGAAAAAAAATAGGTTATTAGTCTGTGCTAATAGCAAATTTTCTTAGTGAAAGGGCACGAATGAACCATTAAAGTGGACAGGACAACAGGAGAGGGGGAGAACAGGAAGAAGACAGAAGAGCAGGAGAAAATGTTTAAAAAGTGAGAAAATGTTAAAAGATTAGTGAGAAAACAAGAAAAAGAAAGTAGGAAAAAATTCACTTTGGACATGCAAATAAAAAGAGGAGCATGAGAATTCTAGGCACAGATGGATTCCTATTTTGAAAATTCTGACAGGATTCATAGACTTATGAGAGGATGTTATTCTTCATCAGATGAACGATACTGATGTGACAAGCAATATATACAAAGGTTAGAAGCAATTCTATTAAAAGAAAGAAAGAAAGAGTGGCCACTGGAAACTCAAAGTACAGTTTGCCTCTATATTTTCCATTCCTTGTTAAAAATATGCTGGTGACATGCATGTTTAAAGAACAGAAATTCTTTTCAAAACTGGGTTATTAAGCCTTCTCTTAGACTCAGTACAAGTGATGAAAGGTAGCCATGTGTTCAGAGAGCTGAGGTATGAATCATTTTAGGGCTACTAACTTGTCCCATATATTCATAAACCATCTGTTAAGTGAAAGAACATTAGGTATACACCATGCTAATAATTCTTGCATTTAATAATTATACTCAGCATGACACATCACTGGGAACAGCAGAAAAGTACTTTTGGATACCCACAAAATCCTCACACAATTTTAAATATAGTAGGCGAGGGTATGTTTGAGTGGGCAGTGATAAGTAAGAGAATCTTTGCACAGAAAGGGAACTGCTCTGAGAACATGCCTCTTTTATTTTCTCACAAATACCAAACATTAATTTTATCTTCACTGCTGGTCACAAGATTCTCAGAAATTAAAGTTGAAGATGAAAAACGGAATGCATAAAACTCTAACATTTTGACAGGCTAAGTGTGATTTAATTCCTGATTCATGTATTGTGACTTTCTCTTATATATGATACTCCATTATAAATTCTAGTGGACAAATTCCAGATCAAAAATCTCCAGCTTTGACTTTAGCAACAAGGCTGCATAAATTATACCCTCATGGCCACAACACACTCTTCTCCCACCTTGACCAGAAGAAAATGTGTTATCTTTATCCTCAATTTCCTGAAACACTTCAAAAATATTCATAAACTGTTTAGTTTATGAAGCTAAAATGGTGACCTGATCCTAGTGAAAATCAGAAGCAGAAATTCTAATAAATCTCAGCATTTCAATCACCATTGGAACGTGTCAGTATGTTTGAGTTACACATCTGACTCTCCTGGGCAGAATTTCAGCTGTGACTTGCTATACTGACCATTCAATTCATATTTATCCAACACTAACCATCATCACCTCTCTATTTTCTTTCTTCTATGTTGCAATACATTTTTGTCTTATATTTCTGGGAAACTTGAAAAGCCTTTAGGGAAGCCAAAGGTGTTTTACAATAAAATGAGCTCTTGATTTGTATCAGTCCAGTAGTTACTATATTGTACTTGTGTGGTGAGGTGTAGTGTATAAAATCTTAGCAACCTAATATTTTTTCCTTTCTATGACAAAATAAATTGGTTCACTCTCAAAATTATTTCTTCTGAGCTTAGGAAAACTCAGAATATCTAAAGATGAAGTGAACTTTTCACCCCAGACTTAGCTAAACAGGCAGTTTTAATTCTTCTCTCCCATTCCCCTCTCTTCTCAAAAGTGCAAATAGAAGGCTCAGGCATAAATATTAGAAAATGGAAACTTTCAGCCATAAATCACTATTTATATCTTGCTGAGGTCAGGGCTAAGGGACTCATTTCTGAAAAATGTTTGCAGTCCCTTGTGACCTCCTGAAGCCAGTGGATCTCAACTACTTCATGCCAGTGAAGATTTGTGACTTTACAAATTCTGTTCTCAGTTCTTTATTCACTCACTTCATCCCCAAAGCCACTTCCCTGAGGAGTCCCACTGCTGAATAGCCTTAGTTCTCAGACAAAGAGAGAATTACCCTCACAGGAAGCACTCCTTCATTAGGGATGAAGTCATTCTTAAGCATTATGTTACAATATGGGAATATGGCTGGGAAGAAAGCAAGACAGTGGTGAGGGAAGCCAATAGTGGTTCTAGCCACTATTCTGTGCTTGGAGAGCTGAGGGGTGGAAATAACATCTCGTCCTACCCTGGCTGGATTATTTTTTTCAGTGGAAGACAAATTAGTGTTTCAGCCCAACCCTCTTGATCTTAACTGTAAGCTATAATTTCACAAGATCAAAATCTATACAGGAAAAAACGAAGGACTTGCCTCGTTCCGTGTATTTTGTGGAAATTAAATCAGGCAAAGTGGAATAAAAGCAAAATGCAGTTTGACTTTCCTCCTAAAACAGGAAAGACTTTGGTTTAAATTTGTTCATGTGTGAAAGCTCAAGTTTTTGCTTACTTTTGTCCCTTTAAAAACTGTTGCACACAATACCAAGGTGTTATTCTTATGAAATCGCATAATTCACAGAATGGTGCTATAAATACTTCTAAAGTGTTATTTAATACTAGTTCCACTTTAATGCAATGTTCATTATATTAAATTTAGAATTTATGCTTTTAATTTATTAATTTATCTCTTTTAGAGAGTAAAACGTTTGGAAATAAGTATTTTGATAATTAAAAGTTCTGCAAACCCAAGAAAATAAGAAAAATAACTGATAAATGATCTTTTGAGAAAAAGATGGAGAAGAAAATCATATACAAGAAGAAAAGCTGCATTTCTGTGAAATGTACTCTTTTAACACAACATTTCCACTGACTTTGGTAGGAATATTTCTCTGAAAGGAATACTGTTGCATACTAACGATCAGTGCTGAGACACAACTTGCTTGGTTTGGGCCCCTAACATAAAAGGTGTGTATCACAAATATGGCTAAAATGCACACAGATGTGCAGAGTGCTTGGAGCAGACTGGTGCCTCTTAGCTTGATGCTTTCTCTGTTCAGTAGGTGATGTAACTGTCTCCTGCAATTTTTTCCCCTACTCCATGATACTTGAACTGCCCTTCCTAGTGACACTGTCTCCAAGGAAGAATGGAGAATAATTCTTTAGAGCCATGCACTATGAATAAGCACCTGGCTTATTGCTTGTAAATGAAATTCGAATCTTTTGAGTCCAGAAAGAGTAAATTTGGTTCCCTTTCTACCTAGAAGCACAAAGATACTGCTTAAAGCCACCTCACACCTCTCTGCTTTGGATTCTAGGCATGAAAATCTGGCAGCTAGAAGGCTTTCAGACTCCCTAAATTTTGCTTTTCATTAGATACTAGCTACTTACTGGAGAAACATGCTACACAGAGGCATTAAATATCCTATCGTGTCCTATACAAATTGGTGTTAATATTTTCTAATCCTAGACTTCCAGTTGGAACAAACTCTTACAATATCACACCACATATTGTTAAATACCTTCTCATTTTGCTTATAGAACGTAGGTTTAATGAGAATTTGCGCTGTGATCTTTTAATGTGATCACTTAGTTCATTAAAACACTGTTTCACCTACACAAATCTCCTGCTCGTGAAGTTCACTGCAATGAATCAGAGCCCAGCACACATGAGTAACTGCAAAGTGAGACTGAGTTTTCCTGTACCTCTCTGGTGCAGTCCCCCATTGGTTTCTCACAGTGAAGGCTTTTCAGAGACTGCTGTTCTGAAATAATAATGAGAAAACCCATTAAAAATGTTCCATTTTTATTTTTAAAGAATGGAGCATAAAGTGATTCATTGCACTATGGCTTGTGAAGTCTGTCATTCTGCTTTAAAGTCGCTGTGCATCCAAACTTGCAAACAACCAACAAAAATCACTGTATTCGGTTGAAGTTTGACTTACTAAGATTTTACAATTGTCTAAAAGAGGATAGAAAACAAAAGGATGGGAAAAGGGACATCAAAAGATAAAAAAGGAAAACTTACATGAAATGGAACTGGACCCTTCTAGGGCCTTCCAGGAATAGACCATGGTTTATACAATGACTGAGCATTTGAAAACAAATAGTTCTACCGTTCTGCAAGAATTTCCATAATGGCTTTTCCTTTTTAATTTTTTGTTTTGTTGTTGTTTTTCAGTAGTCTCTCTTGAATTTCTTGTTGGCCCATTAATTCATCCACTTGTTAAATGGAGGACAAGCATTCTAAGAATGTAATGGGAGCAGGACAATTTGTTCATTATTCATATGCACAAATCACCCTGACATTGAAAATATTAAGACTTTTTTTCATCCAATCTTTGTAACCTTTACTGTCAGGGTCAGTTGCCCGCTTTATCCACATCTCATCCCAGTGGTGCTGGGCAAAACCTGACAGCAAATAATTGCTAAATTCCTCATTCCTGATCCTCCATTTCTGCCAGGAGTGTACCAGGGCTAACAGCCTGGAAGGGACCCATGGGATCTCCCGGACACACCACAGAAACATGAACATTCACCTGCATGCTCGGATGACAAGCCTAGAAGAAAACAGGCTGCAGTCCAGAAGAAAGATCCCAGGTTTAATGCCTGTTGCTTGACTGATTCACCTGTAGTTCATCACCTCAACTCCCATCCAGTTTCCATGACTTGACTGAAAACTATCTAGATATTTTCTAATTTTGTGGAAGAGTATTTTCTTATGCTAACAGGAAACTGATAGTTTTTAAAAAAATTTTCGTACCATTTAAAGTTAGCATCTCTTCCTTTTCAAAACAGTAATTTTGACTAGAAATAAAAAGAAAAAAATAGTAAGAGTGCTCCTTCATTTCTGGTAAAAGTTAGACAATTTTTAGCAGAAAATTATTGATATTTGAAAGCAAAATATGTATACACATATGTACAAAATGCAGAGGTAGAGAAGGATGGTTCTTTCTGTAATAAGATTACTTTCCCCTTCACATTTTCAAGCTAAATCTAACTCCAATTAGCACGTAGAACACGTGCTTTCTTCCTTGACTGTACAACTCCTGGCAAAGGCCTGAAGTGCCCAGGAGTAGATTACTGTGCAGTGAAGAGACCCTGTACAGGATAAACACAGCCCATCGTATGGCTGTCCGATTTATCACCCAGACAGCACCAAGTAGGGACGGTTTATAAATTATATTAACCTCATTTAAAACCCTCTGTCAAAAATAATTGAACAAGAAGAGCTGCTGTTTGCAAATACATGATCTAGCCATGAAAGTCATTCTGATATTTTATAGAAGCTGGGTTGTGCCCCCCAACACGCAAGATAAGGCACCACTCTGGGTGATTAAATATGACAGAATCCTTCCTGGAGAAGTATCAGTTTGTATAAGCTCTTCAAGAAAGCATTGAATATATTTACCTGGACAGTGTCAGGTTGTGCTGCACCATCATTATAAAACTGACAAGAGAAGTGCTAGAGGTAAACAGCAGATGATGGAAAAGGGCAGGGAAAACTAGCAGCTAACAAGACATGAGGAAAAAAAAGGAAAGGATTTTGATGGAGAGTCTTTTTTATGCTAAGTCGCTTTAATGGACACAGCCAGGGAAAAAAAAGAAATTCTTTTTTATCATAGGATTGTTAAACCTATTCCCCTAAGTCACAGTGTGCTGAAAGAAACATTTTAAAATCTGATAATCAGAGGTAGAAAGAATGCAGTAACAGAAGAAGGTATGTCGCAGAAAAATGACTTTTACAAAGACAGCCAGGATCCTGATCTACCCTGCAAATAGAAGTTTCTGATTAAACTGAGCTGGGAGCCTCTGGGAAAAATAAAGGAAAAAGTAAATTTTTCAAAATAGCTTAAATAACAATAAATTTTAAAAACCATTTATCCTGAAATAAATGACTAATTTATTCCCAGAATTCTTCATCATTTCTGAATAATATACGTGATGAAGTGTGAGAATGATGCTTGATTAAATGAGGTCCCTGGAGTGCATTAGAGGAGATTTAGTCTGGAAAACAGCATCTGCTGTCTCTTTCTTTCCTTCTCTCAATGTTGTGTTGTTTCCACGTATTACAGCATATTACTCTCTTTCATTTTTAACAGACTAGGACAATATTTATTCAGATTTTTTGTGGTGGCCATACAATAAGTCTTTCAGTGTGAGGGTCTGAAAAATATTGCTGAACACTTATTTTATTTTTCCTGGCAGGAATAGTAATTACCTTCTCTTAGTCACTCACAGGTCATACAAATCTAAGTCATTATCTGATATAATAAGGCCAGTAAATTTAATTCAGCTGGCTTTTTCCAAGACTATTTTTGTGGCATATTTCTGTTCTTACCAATGCAGCCAGTGTTGATGATTGTGGCTTTGATATAGCACTAATGAGAGCTAAAGAGATCTAGCAATGATCAACAGCTGGATCTAGCAGCACTGCAATCCTTGGCCATTGCCACCAGTTTGGGAATGATGAAAGGCCTGTGCATTGTCCAGTACAGCTGTGCTGGACAGATCCAGCCTTGCCCAGCTCTAGAAGCTGAGGACAAGCAGAGACAGCTCATTTGCCAGGCTGCCTGAAAGGCCAGGTTGCTGGAGCTCAGATGTAAACACTCAGGGTGAATTGTGGAACCTTTATATGGGGCCCAGCTGTCCTTTAAAACACCCAATCTGGCACCAGCCTTCAGCAGCATCCCACCCCACATCTGAGCAGGATTTTCATCCCACTTTCTCTTGCTGTACTCACACCATCTGCCTACCAGCCACAGTGATATGGGAACACTCAGTACCTGCCATACCAGCAACTTGGGGGAAAAATTGTATTGTAACAGTGTACATACTCAGCATCAGAAATAAATGCCAAAACATGACTGGTATGTAGGTGGCCAGATGCTTGTCCACAAATATCTTCAGACTAATAATGGGTCCAGTGGGTGGATTTGGTTTGTTGAGTTATTTTTCTCTACTTGAAAGCTGTGCTGTTCAAACACTTTCCAGTATGCTCTGCTTCTTCATTAACACACATCCCTTCCCTACCATGTGCTACATTTGATTAGAATGACAGCCATTTTTACAAGATATTATGTCAATATTAACTAGCGACAGAGATAACATCAAAGATAAAACTGCCATCGAGTTATTAAGAGACTGTAATTTGCTTGAACATTTTCATGAAATTATAAAATTGGGTATCATATCTATATCTGATTATGAACAGCAACATATCTCTGAGTTAATAATTACAATCTTGTTTTTACTTGTTGACAGTCTATGACTAATTGCTGTCTGAAGAGAATTTAAACAGATCAATTCAAAAATCAGCCATCTAAAGGAAGGTAACATGCTTAACATGTATTCAGATGGGACCGCAAAGTTCCTGTATTTCATTTGGATAGCTCTATTATATAGTAGCTCCTTAAGAGAAAAAAAAAACTCAAAGTGCATTAACTAAAAAGAAGTAGTAACTGAAACATTTTACTTCTTTGGGTTTTGTAATGCTGTTAATCTACCTGTATTTATAGCAAAGCAGAGAGTTAGAAGGATTTCTGATACCCAGACTGAGATTTTTCACTATCTAACCATGAGCTACAAACTGCTGACAACTGATCTCTGCCCAGTGTCAGTCTCTGATTTGTAGAGGACTCCATCAGTGCAGCTTGGGGTGCAGCTGCAAGGAGAGCTGCAGCTGAGCTCTGGCTGGGAGCTGGAGACAAGAGGCCATGAACTGACAATCCATTGCACAACAAAAGGCACAAGGACCTCTGCCTATCATGGGTGCTCAAGTGTGACTGACCTAGTGGTCCCTGGATACTCAGGTAGGAAAGCTTCCTTAACAGTTTCTTAAAAAATTTGGATGACCTCTGATCTGGCCCCATCTCTTTTTGAGCTGGAATGTATCAGGCATTCTTTTAGGGTGTATGTTCCAGTTCTGTTTCAGCTGAAAGGAACCCGGGTCACACTTACTTTTCTGCAATATGGATCTGGGAACAGTGAGCATGGGTGATGCAGAGCTTTGCTCCAAAAGCAGGACCATCATCTGTTAAGTCAGAAGTGAAATGCCCTCGTGGTGTTGCACAGGGCTTAGAAGCAGCAATACTAAAGCCTGGCTGCTTAGTTGGGTAAACAGCAACAACAGACCCTACCCTTATACCTCTTACCATTCAATTTTCAGAAGTAATATCTCCATTTAAAGAATAGGGATCTTTATCACATCAGGAGGCTGTTACTTTTAATTTGGAGTATAATTTAAAATTGAGTCTGAGTTATTTTTCAAACAGGCGTGCTCAGTGTTTCTGAAAGTCCCAAATATCATGTGAAAGATAAAGCAAGGCTATATAATTTTTCTTCCTATCAACTTATCTTCATTAAAATTGTATTCAATATAATATTTAATCTGTAGCTAAGAGCTGAGATACAGTAAGCAAGCATACCACCCACTTTAGAGAAATGTGGTTCTAACTGAAAAGCATTACAAGAGTCCCTGTTTGATAATGTATGTTACTGGGTGAGAAAACTGTTCTTTTATGTTTATCCAATGTTGCAGGCTCTGTTCAAAAGCTGAGGTAAACCCTAATTCTCAGTTATTGTTGCACTGCTGTTTGTGGTTGCAAAGACCATACATAAGTGATCTAATACAGAACCAATAAACACACATATATGCAAATAGCAAAAGCAGAACAGTGAAATAGTTATTTTCCCATTATTCTTCATTTTGACTACAAAATTCCAGAATCTAAGAACTTGAGAAGATGCCCGACAGGATCCTGGTCTGAATTCTGAAGAGTACTGCCAGAAGGTCAAGGAGGACCCTTGCCTGCCTGGGCAGTGCTGAGACACCCCTGGAGAGCTGCACCCAGTTATCAGCTCCCAGCTACAGGAGAGACAAGGAGTGCTAGACCAAGCTCAGCAAAGGGCTGCAAAGATGCTCAAGAGATTGAAACATCTGACCAATGAGAAAAGCCCAAGAAGGCTGGGACTGATCAGCCTTGAGAAGAAAAGGTTTGGGGAAATCTCAACATGCATAAATAACAACACAACGGGAAAAGGAGCACAAAATGAAGCATTTCAAATTCCATTTAAAAATACTTTTTTGACTGCATGATCAAATAATAGCACAGCTTGCCCAGAAATGCTGGGGTCCCTATCGTTGGAGATACTCAAAAGCCATCTGGACACAGTCCCGGGCAAGCCCAGCTCAGAGTAGGGGGACTAGACCATGTCCAAAGACTCCTGTCAACATCAACACCCCAAAAACCCATGGAAGTTAGCACTAGAGACTGACCCTGAATTTCCTGCTGGTAAGATTTCAGCAATTGGGCAAGGCCTTTAAATTCTAACACTTTCAGTCATAGTATCAGATTCATTTCTCTGTTATCAATGAGGTTTAGTAGCAGATTTTAAACATTTTGCCAGGAAATATTAAATATATTTTAAAAAAATGTCTAATCTCTTCAAATTAACAATAAGGACTTAATATTAAGAGAGATTGGAAAGGATTTAGTAAATTAGTATACGAAGTGACAGGTTAATTGCTCTGCAGATCATTAAGCAAAACATTTATTTAGCAACCAATAATTTAACCAATGAATTCAGCCTGTTAACAAGGGAAAAATATTTTTTGAAGCATTTGCTCATATTTTGATGAATAAATTTATTTAGTCTACTTTTCCACCAGCAGTTTGTTTTCAGCTCTCATTCAATATTTATTACTCACAACTCAAGGAAGTGATGGGTCCCTGTAATTGCATTTAACTATCTGTTTCTTCAGATGACTGCAACCTCAGCTGTTTTCTCTTGTGGGGAGGTGGGGGTTTTTTGGGTTTTGTTTGTTTCTCCCCACCTCTCTGTAGGTAGGCCAAAGAGCTATGAAGGCAAAGTACATACCAATATGACGTTGGAGAACTATCTTAAAAATAATTCTGAAAAACAGTGCAAGTAATTCTCCTCTAATGAAAAAGGATTTTTTAGAGATGCTGAACTGAAAAGGGCTGCAAACCTGGGAAGCCCCCAGGGCTTCAGCTTGAGGGGGGCTTCATAATGTAACATTCAACCCCCAATATTATTCACATTTTAAAAATATATTTATCTGATTCCATGCATATTTAATGCGCATGAAAGTAATGGAGATAAATGTGTGCCATTATTAGCAGACACTATTTCAGTTCATTTATTCCCTTTCCCACCACTTCTACTGAAAGCACAAGAATATAGAAATGAGAATTCAATCTTTAGAAGGGGAAAAGAGTTGAGACATGTATGTGCAAAATTTATTCTTAGGCAGGCAGATCTTCCAGAAGGGCTCTGCATAACCTGTGGCAGAAACACCACCCACATCAAGTGCCCTGAAAAGGGCCTGCAGGGTCATAGGAAAGGGGGGGCTCTTCCAGTCCTTGTGTGATACAAAGCCTTCTCCTGGGGTCCAAAGAACACAAGAAAAAAATCATGGCTATGCCAGGAGCACATTCATTTCAGGTGTCAAAGCAGGCAACCAAAGACCTCTTATCCGCTCTTCCCAAGAGATTGTGATAAATCTTAGTGGATTTCCTAGCACACAAAGAGGCCAAGCATGCAGTAGCTTTTAAAGGAAAAACAGGAAAAATTCCATGTGCTTTAATGTCATTAGCAAAGCTCAACATGCTACATATTCCACTGAGAAGTGTTAGGCTTTTTTAGACATTTAAGGTCTTAACAAAACTAGTGGAAATTCATTTGTTCCCCACCTATATATAATTCCCACAATTTCAATAAATATTGATCTTTGTTTTGCTATCTATTGAGATTAATTGAGTCAAGAACTAAGTATTGACCAAAACAAAGAGGAGGTCAATACTTAGGTTGAAGGGAAGTATACATTCATCTTTGCTGAAAACATGAAGCACAGAGGCCAAATATTTTCCCTAATTTATTTATCCTTTATGACTCCTGGAGATTCCACTGGTGAATCTGAGCATTAAAAAAACTCCAGAACTCATATAGTTCATATAATAAGTTAATTGCCCACCCTAGTTTAAGTGTTAAGAACTAATCTTGAAACTTAACACTGTAGTGTCAAGAACTATCTTGAAAAGTCGACAAATGAGAAGAACTAGCTCAGGAATAAAATAAAGACATGCTCCCTCCGGATGTGCAGTCTTTTTCAGTGAAGCAGGTTGTTGAAGAGATTATCTACTATTAAGCCTCCAAAACATAAGTTGTGTAAAATGTATTGGATGACCTACAGACATCCCTTCCAAAATATGTTATTCTACAAGTGCCTAAAGGATGGCATGACAAAAATCCCATATTGTTCAGTGTCTAATAGCTGAGTAGAGACTCATTCAATGGCTCCACAACAAGAGTTAATTTAAATAAGAACAAAATGCAATCAATTTATTTTTTTTTCCTTTTGCATAATCATAAATTCAAATTCTTCCTGTATTGAAAAACTTTTCTAGTCAGGAACAGAAGTTTAATTTGGTGTAGAACAAGCACTGTGCTTACTGATATTTGAGTCATGGCATACTCTGAGAAAGATCATTGAGTCCAACTCAAGTTATTTTCCTCATAATTTAATCCGACCTAAATATGTAGCCTGCAATGACAAAGACATTACAAGTGAGCAATAGGTGACATTTTTATCACATCTGATATGAAACATTTTATCATAATCTGTTCTGGGTACTAGATAAATTAAACACGCATTCGTTTAGCATATTGCACTGGCAAAGGCTTGTATGGTGTGTTTAAAAAGCAACCTTTAACATATCAATATGCCTAAAATACATTTCCTAGGGAGATAATCATGGCTGAAAAGAGGTAGACACAGAATAGTAGGGAAAAACAGGCTGGAGTTTTTCAGAATTTTTTTTCATTTAATTCATTAGAGATGAAAGTGTTCATACATTGTTAGACTGCTGCAGCAGCAGAAAAATCATGGAGCTTTTAATGAAAATGCTAATAAAATAGGAAAAATCTAATTTATACAGAACAGAGAAGATTAAACCCCTGGCTTTTGATACATGATTTGATTGTGGTCATAGTATGAACGTTAAGGATGTCTCATGCAAAGGGTTCAATTTCAGATAACAGACTTTGTCTTTATTTCCATTTTTGTGCAATGAAGAAACATGCTAGCTTCTTTGTTTTAATATTTACATTTTGGTCATAGGTGGTGGTCATACTGTCTTGGGCAAAGTCTACTACAGCACTATTTCTCAGGGGAAAAAGCCCAGCAGGAAAAAGGGGTCTAAATCTCACACTATGTCTGTAGAAACCTCACCTAAGCTTTTTTCCCCTTTTTGTTTCGCTAAAAAATCCCTTACATATTTCATCTGGATTATGGTTAGCATTCCATCTCTGTCATTTTTGTGGGAGGAAGAGGAAAAGGACTGCAGAGATTGACATTTAAATTTCTATCTGTCAAGAATGAAAGCTTTGAATGAGCACACACTCTAACAGGACTGAGAGAACCAGACTGAGATCTTCACACCAGAGTAAAATAAGGAAAGAGGAATTGGAAAAAGTCTTAAGTGATCCACACTGACAAAACTATTTTAATTGGTTTAGATAAGCATCTTATTTTTGCCTAAAATTAGTGCATTCAAAAGAGTATGAGAACAAAATAAATTACTGTATTACTTAATGCTGATCATACCACAATCAAGGCAGGTTCTCAATATCAGATAATTGTTTTTCCTCCACAGATCTCTAATAACTCTCCTCAGAAATACTTTAAAAAAATGTTTTTATTCACAAGGTCAAGCTCTAAGTTAAGGTGAGACATCTTGCTGTTTTTACCTGGAGTGAGAAGGTATATTTAGACTGTAATTCAAGTATCCAGAACCTCTGTCTCTCTTATGACTGTGGAAAAAGAATGAGGATATTAACATCCATATGCCAGTAGCATCTTTCATCAACACCTGTCTCTCTTTGGGGATTTGCTGAACTCTTAATAAAACTTATTTCTTACTTGAATATTTATCATATTTTTTTTACAATAAAAGCAGGATAAAAATAAAACCATTATTTCTTTACATCATAAAAACTGAAGAGAATGGAAAAACTACCATCAGCCTTTTTAGAAACTGATTGGGTAAAATATGGAAAAAAAAAAAGTAGTGACAAGCATTTGCTGGAAGTGCTAAGAAAATAGCTGGGGAATTTCAGTGCTGGAATTAATCAGGAAAATGCACTATAACACAGTAATCAGACTTCTTAAAAGCCTAACTATTCAGAGTACTTAGTCCATTAAAAATGCTAAAAAACTCTAGATTTTCAGATTTACTGGGTAGTAGTACAAATTATACCTATCATTGTGATTAAGTATGATGATTTAAAACCAAAAAAAACCCAATTGCCCTGTCTCATGAAAGTAATACTTGTGAGCCAATAACTAGGTCCAAATGGTCTGGCTCTAAGTTTGACATAGTTCCATCACATCTCCTGGACAGGTGGAACCAGTAAAAAAACCCTGTGCATAGAGACACTAGACTAAGATGTGATTTATACATTTCATGTACAAACAAACATATGAAATAATTTTAAAATAATTAGGATTACCAGTGTCAGCAATGAGTTGATGAGAAATGCCTTATGGCAGGGATATTCAGGAAAGTCCCATTTTGATACATCTGCTGCTTATATCTCACTTCAATAAATGCTTTATAGAAAACTTGGCAGTGGAAGAAATCCTTAAACCTAGTAATAGTCAATCTAGCTTGTTTTGATTACTCACAATCTGTAACAAGCACTAGGAACAGTAAAACCCCATTGTAAATGCTGTGGAAACAACCCTTTCCTCACCTTAAGTCTGAAGATTTCTCGAAGTACTGCAGTCAGTGATTTTTAAAGAGAAGTTGCTGCAATTTTGATTCTTTAAGGATAAGAAAAGTGCTCAAGTTATTTCTGGAGGAGTTAGTAATGACATAAGGCAGCAATATAATAATAAATACATTGCTGTATATTCTTGCATTAAATTGTTATTTATTCTACATTTATATCAAGTGCAGTCTGCCTGTGATCTATTTCAACACTGGGAAATTGGAGAGATTTTCTATTAATTTACTGGAAAATTTTAGTGATTTGGTTATACTCAGTTAAGCTGGAAATTTAGTGATTTGGTTGTTGCTTATTGATCAAGACATGAACAGACAGACAATCAGTCATTCCTCCAAAATGAAAGGTTTCCAAATCTTTTGCTAAATTGTATTTCTGATTACCAGAGGAGAAAAAGGAGTTATGGCCATGGCTCCAGCTCTGTAATCATAAAGTCAATTTTAACTGAATGGGAGTGGAAGTGAGCAGTCCAAGACTCTTGCTGTAATTTGCAGAAGCACCAAAAAGAGACTCCCTCCACCAAGGGCCACCAGGCTTCAGTACTTTATTTCTCTACACTGGCAGAAAAATTGGCAGAGCTCCAATGACCTCTGTTTGTAGAGAAATGTAATTTCAACACAGTGGATGGAGAAGTGCCTGTCTAAAACGCTTCTGTCAAGTGGTCTTAAAGAAGTACATTTCTTTGAAAAATGAGTAACTCCCACTATTTTCCCAAGTTAAACAGAACCTTTAAGATTCTGCAACCCTTTGAACAAGATACAGAAAATCCTGCATCTCACAAAAATGGATAAACCATATACAGCATTAATGGGTTTAAGATCTTCACATCAAGATAATCTAATCATCACTCATGTTTCATTTACTCCAGCAACATTGATCAGGATGGTAGCTTCCCTAAGATATCACAAAGTGCTTAGTCAGCTAATCATTTGTACCACTTGTAGGTAATTGCTACAAGGTGTCCAAAAACCACAGAATTTTGGTACTATTACTGCAAGCAGCTGCACAGTTTGGCAGAAGATCTACATGGTGGCTTGCAAACAAATTTACAAATAAAGCTTCATAAAGCAATTAACATTCCTCAAGTAGGTCTCTGCCAGCCCCTGCATCTCAAATCACAACTGTATCTCAGGGTAGGAAATCAAGCCTGAAGTGACAGAATTACCTGGACTGAAGGTAACTTAGTAGTAGTTTACCTTCTCTGCAGTCTTTGAGAGGGAGATGTTGAATAATTGAGAGCAGAAACCTAATTTAGCTGTTCTGAGCAGCCTTGCACAGTAGTGCATGCTCCCTAGGTCAGGGTAGATTTTTCCAAATATCTCACTTTAATGCATCTCACCATTTCACTTCCAGCAGCAGGGTGATAGTCATCAAACAGATTTAGTCATGTTATCTGGGTTCACATGATATCTTTACACTTAGTACAGCTTTATCATGTATATAGTTCTACAATACATATCAAAAATGACCAAGGTAAAGTCACATGGACAAAATGATCACTCCATACATCTCGGAGGAGATGAGCCACATATTTCCCCCAGTAGTACATAAGTGATTCAAAACCCACCTTCTACACAAAATAACACACATAACTCAGTCTCTATGAATCCCCAGTAGTATACACCTAAGTCAAGAGGGCAACCGTACAAAAGAAGGACTGCCAGGGTGGAGTTTCAGCATGCCTCACAAAGAAGGACTTCTCTTTCTTAGGTTAAAAGTATTCATGGAGCTGCTGCATGAAAGTTTATGGAATTACACCAGAAATTAATTTGGTCTTCATTGCTTGGAGTGTAAACAATGGCATTATTCTTTTGTTCAGACCTTTCTGGTCTTAATGAACTGCTCAGATTATTCTATTCAGAGATTTCACAAGGATGAGAATCATTGTGTATTGTCATAAGATTCAGCACATCACATTCATAACACTGAAGCTTTGCAGAAGCATTCTAATGTTAAAGGCTGATAAATAAAGCAACCTTGGAATTCTCATTAAGTTTGTCAAGCTGAATTGTCAAGTATTTTGCCTTAGCTAATGGCTTGGGCAACCAACAGTCATTCACAACTGAGGTCATGGTTATCTTATTGATGGAGTAAGTGTTCAGAAAGGTGCCAAGCAGTAAAAAGCTGTTTGAATTTGAAGCAGCCTGCTCCAGATTACAGAACATAAATACTTCTAAAACAAAGTTTCTTCCATCTACTTATAAAGAGACAGACACATGGAAGTGAAAAAATGTATTTCTTATGTTTAGTTCAAAGATGAGCTTAATTCATTCTTGATCTAAGTGTGATTCATACTGCTTATCTTCTCCTGCTTTCTGATACTGAACCCAGACCTAAAAACTCCATTACTGATTGTCATTCCTGGTAGATGATTAGCATCACCACACATCATCTGCATTTTCCTTTTTCCATGCAAGGCCAATCACCCTTCATATCTACTTTTAATGCTACCCTTAATTTTTATTTTGATCTTCCTCCCTCCCCTCCCCTTTTGAAAAGATACTTGCAGTTCACAATTCCCACTTCCATACGCAACAAAAGTAATTAAAATACTAAAGCTATAGAAAGAGCCGTAACAGCATTGCTGCTCTCTCACCTCCTTAGAAAAGCCCTAAACCACCTCCCAGCCCTGCTAAGCCTCCTCCAAGACACCCAGTCTGGTTTTATCAAGCACAGTTAAGAGACTGATAACCTATCTTTAACCCTCACTGTTAATGAAGTTGACAAGAGAGTCTTATTCATAATTATTTATCTGTGCACCATCACAATTTTAAGTCTTACAAGCCTTTCTCACTGCATTTAATGATACTACTAACAATTTGAAACAGGTACTATTATAACTCCTATATTCATAGATGCTGAAAGTGACAATCCATTGAAGAAACCTTCTACAAAAATATAAGTAACATTTTTTAAGGCGTACACAAAATGAGGAAACAAAAGTATAGCAGCATTCATGAAAAATTTCAGGGTTTTTTTCTCCTATGTGTATGACTTTTCCCCATAGGAATTAAATTGTGACAAGAAGCCAGTTGTAGAACAGTGTAAATCAAATGTCAGACTAACTTGAGTTCTTTAAGTATGTACATTCACAGCCACATACTTAGAGGTGCAAGGACTTCCTTCTGCTACAGTAATTTCATTTTTACTTTTACTCTGAAACCAATAAAACCAACAGTTTATGTTTTTGGTGGGTTGACAGTGCGCATATAAGGTACAGAATTCTTTTTCCATGTAAGTTCTGTGATTATTATGTCTCACATTTCAGCAGTTGAAATGAACCCCCTCCTTCCTTATTGCTCTATTACAACCCTACACTACATTCTGACAGCCCACAACATTAAAAAAACACCCTGTAACACAAAAATATTTTAAATACTGGTCTTCATCATGTGATTGGAAACAGAAGGGGATTTTCTTTCAAAGTTTTTCACTGTAAATTTCAAATCTCCCTGGACAGGTCTGACCTTCTTCCTAGTATTGTTTGTACTCTGCCTTAAAGGTAACACAACATGTGCTTTGGAACTGGGGTGTGTTGAGCCGCTCTGATGCATTTCCTGTGCACTCCAGGACTGCTTAGGTAGTGCAGTGAATCAAAGAACCATGACAATTTTGCAACAGACATAGTTTGTAAGCATATTAATATTCAGATGAATAAACAAGAGTCTCTTCCTTGCAGCATTCCTCAAGAGCAGTCGTTCTGTACCATGGCGTGGAGACACACTCTGGCTCTAAACTACAACCAAGCTTGTCAAAAACTTTTCCTGAACTAGAGAAGGCACTGGCACTTGAGAATATAGAATGGGGCAGAACACATAATTTGGAACAATTTCTTTCCCCTCAGCACACAAACATTTTTCACAACAAAAAAACCACAAAGCAATTTACTAAGACACAATTCCTACAATGCATAGTCTAGTTCATGGCCTTGTTCACGGGACCTGAGAGTAATTTAAAAAAATTATTGCTAGTGACAATTATTTTCAACTTTATTGAATCTTATGATGAACCCATCCCTATCAGTTTCTCATAGAAGTGCTGGGAGGATTGCTTAGTGCAATGCCTTCAAATTCTCATCTGAGGAGCACTGCAGACTGTCGCCATGGTGACCTTAGGGACACTTAGAAAAAAATTAAATTCATTGTACATGAAATGTAGATTTTCTGGCTAATGGCACAACTGCTCTTTAACAGTTACAGTGCTGAGGATATCCTGCATTAGTCTTTTCCTATGGCACACATACCTCTGCTGAGTGTTAAAATTCAACCCACTGAATCTTTCCAGGAACAGGCTGGAGGCGTCTCAAGCTGCAGGGACAGGGCTCCCTTCTAAGGCTTTCAGTTGTATCCTGGCCTGAACTCTGAAAGCATTTCAATATCCAGCTCAAATTCTGACTGAGGTTCTTCCTTAAATATATGCTGCAAAAAAAAAAACAAAACAAACAAACCCAAAACCAACAAAAAGTCTCCAAACCAACCAACCAACCAAAAAATTAAACAAAAAACCCAAGGAAAAAAACAAACCAAAAATACCTCCAAAACCCCCCTCAATAACTTTTTGAAAAGTACCCCCAAAGGCCTGTCTTTGCCTTGAGTAGCACAGATGCATTGTACAGCGACAGTAAGCCAACCTGAAACTTTTTTAATTATAGAAACATCTTAAAATTGCACTTAAACTGAAATAATCAAATGCATATTTTTTTGCAAAATAACACCTTTTTCACCTATCTGCCTAAAATGTGACCCCTAATTTTCATAAAAATATGCTCAAAATTTCTTGCTGTTTCAAGCAACTAATCCAAGCTACTGATTATCCCACAGAGATGTCTTTTAATGTAAATTATGAAACAGAGCAGTCATTCTTCTTTCATCTTCTTAAACTAACATGGTCCCCTAATATTCACATCACTTGGGAATAGGCAACTTAAAATTTCACAATAAGGAAGACATTGTTTAAGGATTAAGTGCATTTTCTGATTACGCTGCATTTCAAGATTTGGATGAGTACCAAATATTAAGACCTTTGTCTTCAGGACAGATTTGTGAAATCTCAATGACTTTCTAAATCTGCAGATAACAACCTTGTAGGGACTACAAATAAGCTAGAGGACAAGCTAGGAATTCAAATTAACTTGACAAGTAGGAAAGCAACTCAAAAACAAAGGAAGTTTATTCAGTGGGGACAAAAACAAGGTTCTGTACCTAAGCATAAATAATTAGCTATGCAAATGTAGCATGTGGATCAAGTAGTTAGCAGTTTTACAGCAAAAGATATGAGTTTGTTATGCATCAGTGATGAACACAAGTCAACAATGTTACACTGTTGAGTAAAAGCCAAATACCCCCATCAGACAGCTGGAAATGAGAGTCAAGATGCATCAGGCAATCGTTTCCCTCTAGGCAGGGCCAATAAAGCTTCAGCTGGAGCATGCCAAGCAGCTCCTCACTTTGATTTCCAGGAAATATAGACTAACTGGAGAGAGGGAAAGAGGCCACTGAAACAGCCAGGGTTCATTACCTATGACAAAAGACAGCAGTATTTGGAACTGTTTAGCTGAAAGAATAGAATATGGTAAATGTGATAATAGTCTATAAGCATGCAAAAGTTTGTCAGAAGTGATGAACACATCTGTAGCCACTGTGTACTGATGCCCTGTGAAGGCTGACCTGCAATAGAGACTAGATGGAGCTGAAGAATAAAGTAAGGATTTATTAAAAGCTCTCCATAGATCTGCCTTGGGCAGCACAATCCAAAATGGCTACAAAAATGGAATACCAGTCACAGGGTCTCACACTTTTATAAGTTTTGGTCCATTAGCATATTGGAATTAACTGCCCCATTACAGATTTAACCCCTGAAGTCCCATCCTTCTTGTTTTCCCTCTTGGGTCCACCGTTGTTTATGCCCTTGGGCCTGAGGTCTGGATCATTTGTCCATGGGTCCCCAGCTAGAGAAGGAATTCTTTTGTCTCCCTACTCTGTGAAGAGAGCTTACTATCTCCTAATATGAAGCCTAGACTTACAAACTAAAGCAGAACAGAATCTGAAAAATATAAAAGCTAAAACCTGAGGCACCAGTACTAGATAAGAAAAACTTGCAGTTGCAATAGTAAAGATTCAATTTCCTCTCCAGAAAATTAGCCTCTATTCCAGCCTTTCGCCCTCCCTTCCAACACAAGTGAGATGGACATCATCTCTAACTTAGCATTTTTAACAGGTGAAAGAAATGGCTATTAAGAGTAAAGAAGGTATAATAGAGGCTCCTAAAGTACTTCTGAAAGTCCCTTCCTGTATTATTTCTGTTAAAACCTGGCATGTACACATTCATACACAGACCAAGAGCTAGAGAGGAAGGGCAATGAAAGCATGAGGGGAAATCTCTACTCCTGTAACTTTCCAGTTTTCCTTAACTGTAGTGCAAGCACAGAGGAGGGGTAGCACCAACTCAAGCTTCTAACTATTATTTGGTATTAGGGGAATAACAGGTGCCTACCTTCTCCAGTTTGAGCTGGGAGTCAGGTTTTTCACTTCAGAAAAACACTGAAAAACCATTTCTGACAACTAATTCAAAGCAATAACCCAACATTGCTCATTCTCACCATTAGCTACTGTTTTACTCCCAACTACAGTGATTAACATGCATCCTTCTAATTAGGTAGGCACACGCCTTTGGAGTACAGACAGAAGAAGGGAACTTCCCTCTACTAAGAGAACACTGTCCTTGTCCTTTCTGAAATTAGTAGAGACAAAGGGAAGCCTTGGCTAAAACACTACAATTACTCCAAAAAGGATGAGGCTGGTCAGAAAAGAGTTCCTCCAATTTTGCTTTACAAAGAACACATTCTGAGTTTTCTGTTTGGGAGTTTGGTATTTTTAAGGGGGGCCTGCATGGGGGTGTGTGCATTTGGGGGTTTTTAAACCAACAAGGAGATGTTTTGGGTTTATGTTCTATAAACCAGTATACAGCCCAAGCTTTTTATACCCATCACACTACCTAATTCAGAGGATTAAATTACAAATCAGACATTCTGATGCAAGGCTGAAACCCTGCATAGGTGGTGGAAGACAGTGAAATATGGGAATAAATGTAGAGTTGTGCCATTGCATTTCAAGAAAAGTTGTTGCTTCCTAGGACTGTAGCAAGTATTTAATGACAATGTTAGAAAGCCACAGAACATTAGGAAACATTTAAAACCCAGACACCTGAGTATTTCCTATAGTGTATAAGCCATGTAGAAGAGCATTTTCACTGCCTTGTGGAAAGTTCATTCCAGAGCAGAAATCGTGTCAGAAGTGAATGTGGTAACTGACAGGTGAAATAAAACAGAAACAAACATTGAGAGTTAACATCAAAGGAAGCTTGGAGTTGTATTTATAAGCCAGAAATACACAGCAAGGGATTGTTGTGCACATATGGTCTGTGGTGCTGCAGCAGTATCTATATTTGCTATCACAGCCTGAAAAAAAGAAAAAAACAAACACCAAAACCACAAACCAGCTATGTTAGTGCTTTGAATCTAATCATTCCCATCGTCTGAATTCTATTTCTTGATGTAAACATACTGAGGATATTTTGAGAAGAAAAATCACCACCCCAAGTGGTCAAAGGCCTTGAACAGCAAATGGGACAAGAAAATGAAAATATATCCACAACTCAAGTAAAAATAATTCCAGGCAGCAGATCTTCATATAATATTTGCTAGGCTGTAATGTTTTGTAAATTAAATTTCTGAAGGGAGTCTGTATGTGTAAACACAGCAAACAGTACTTAGTTAATCCATAAATGTATTGGCTCAAGGAACAGTTTTACCACATGGTGTTATTTAGAAATCTGTGAGGCTTCTAGAAATTCAAAATTTCACTCCGCAGAAGAGCTTTAAATCCTGTTGCCCTGAATTTTCATAGTATCAAGTTTGAGAATACCTATTGGCAAAAATAACACTGATTCAGATAAAATGCAATTTATTGTAGAGAAAACAGCTAGACAGATTAGACTTTAGGACATATTCTCCTCTTGATATATGTGCTTAATTCCTCTCAGCACTGAAGGGTATTATTTGCATGTTTCAGAACAGACTATATGCTTTTTAACTTTACTGTAATATGCAGGTTCCATTTCAAAAATGAGTGGGTGTTAAATACAAGAGCATAGCACACAGTACTCAAGATTATTTAATGATACAAATAACATGACTGCACCATGCCAGGAGAGTTCAAAGTGTGACTGAGGGAGATTTAAGTTAGCAGCCCTCTCCATCAGATAATTTCTAATGACATCAAAATGTTTGCTTTTACTTATTTGTGTTTACTGTGCTCAGCTAAGAGACCACCCCTTTTATCCCATATATCCAGACAAGTGAGACACCTACAAAAGGGCTTGCCAAAAATCCTACAGTAGAAAGAAATAAATTCACTCAGTAACACCTCCATGCTTTAAAATGCCCATATGATTGTGTTAAACGCAAAGTATTTACGATTTGCCTCGAAAAATTAAATTATGGCCACAAGACAGTTTTTTAACATTATTTCTTCATATTTATCACTAATTTTACATAGCCTTGGACAAACAACACAACATTTATGTCTCAGTTACACTTTGAGCTTAACAGTTGGACTCCATCTTTCAGGTATTTTCCAACCTTAATGATACTACCATCTCTGATGGAAGTGAAGTTTAACTAGAGATTGTTCACTATTTGGCAAGATCAGTAGGGAACATCACAAAAACCCAAAGTATTTTCTTAGGTCGTACACATGCAATAAAGAGTAGATACAAAGTATTAAATATGAGGGGTCAAACACTTGCAGTAGCAGGCAGGAATAAATAGAGGAATGAGAGAAAATTTCAGCTGTCAGAATAGCTATATTTTCAAGATACTCATTGTTTTGACTTCTACACTGACTATGGGACAGAGTCTAGCAAAATATTTTACTAACTAAGGAAAATAAATGGTGGGATGCAACCTCAAGTACGTTTATACCCATGGCACTCCAGTGCTGATCAACAGAGATACCTTAGAAAGCAATCCAGAGCATCTGAAGCCAACAAAAAATAAACTGCAATTTAACTACAGGTTCATTCAACTGCTCAGCACTCAACAATCAAACTTATGAAGAGGTCTGCTTAAAATTAAAAAAAAAAATGAAGAAACAAACTTCCAGCCTCCTCAGCCCTTACTACAGTAACAATGAAGCAATAGGTTAGACATATCAGAATTATATTATCACAATTATATTCTGGTCCAGAAGTGATAAAAATTTAGAAGAACATGAAATATTTGATAAAGCTGCACTTTTCTCAGTTTTCTTAAATTGACTAACCCACTCCCATCAGGTAGAGTGAAAGATAAAGTTAAGTGAAAACCTTTTCTGAATAATTTTAAAGATATCCTACTATCATAGAGAAACTAATACCAATCTAGCTTTACATCCCATTTACATGTAGTTACAAATACAAATGTATAAGAAAACCCCCAAACCCCTCAGGTGACAAGAATAACACTTCAGCAGTGTAAAAGAGTTTCATGACAATACCTGGGAGACAAAGTACACAGACTTGGGTTTTTTTTCTCCTTGAAGAAAAAACCAAACTTCCTTTAAAACTTATGAGAAATGGAAGAAAACAAAAGAATCCTTACACCAGCATTTACTGCACTCAGGTGGGAATGCCAGCTCCTGCCCTGAGAGATGCCCAGGTTGCATTTCTCTACCCAAGGGGTTGGCAGAGCAAAGACATCTTGTTCTCTCCTGAGCAAGCCTGCTAATTTTTTTTTTGACAATTAAGGTAGAGTTGGATAGCAAGGAACACAAAGTTTAAAACACCTTTCTCACTCCTTTACCCCAAGCTGTTTTCCACCTCCTCACTCCCAGCTCCTCTCCTGCCCTGAGCGGCGCAGAGGCAGTGGGCTGTGGGCCAGCACACAGCAGTACCTGCCTACAGCTCCTTTCTCCTCGGGCTTCTGCTCCAACATAAACTTCTCCCCACAGGACCCAGCTCCTGACACAGGCTCCACCCCACCGAGCAGACTCCCTGCTTTAACACCTCCTACTTATCCCCACAGGTGCTCACAGGTGCTTCTCCCACTCTCCTCACGGCCTGAGGGGTGCAACTCAAACAGGTGCGCCATGGCTGAGGGCCCGGCTGTGCTCTGAGGGAAGCTGCAACAGCTTGGAATCAGCCACAACAGGTTGGAACCAGCTGCAACAGACTGGAACCAGCTGCAACAGATTGGAAGAGGCTGGAAGAGGTTGGAAGAGGCTGGAAGAAGTTGGAAGAAGTTGGAAGAGGCTGGAAGAGGTTGGAAGAGGCTGGAAGAGGCTGGATGTGGCCAGAGCAGCCCCAGTGCTGACCCCCCTCAGGCGGGCCCAGCACCGTCCCTTCACGGCACAGACCCAGCACAGCCCATGAGCCCATTTACACTTTTAAAACCTTGCGCTCAGCTTGGGCAATTCCACACTGGGCACGACACAAACAATTTTCCAAAGTGCCCACAGAAGGCGGGAGCTTGCCTCTCCCACCCTCTCTCCACACCAACGAGCAGCCCCTCAGCCCAAACCTCACTTTGACAGAAGCTGCTTGTAAATTGTGGTGTTAGCACTTGCCATCTAATCGAAGTGTTTCTCTAACTGTTCACTGGCCACCACCATGCTCAGAGGATGAAGAAACCATGGATGTTGATGTACCAAGCCCTGAGTACGGGTGAGTGTGATCCAACATGTGGTCTCGCTCCATTTTTTACTCCAAAGATTCAATGCCCCTTTGACGCCTAACCAAACTAGCGATTTGTTGTCAAGGCGCGGCTGAAATGTCAAAATAAAACCAGTAGATTTAATCAGCATTTCCATGGTAGCTGAAATTATGCTGCTTAATGGCTGAAATGGGTTGCAATAAAAGTGATTTGACTGTGTATCTCTGAAAATTGATTCCTGGAAGAACAGTCAAACACAATTGCTTCAGGAAAGAACATTAAAAAATATTAAACCATGGGTCTCTCAATTGCCTTAAAACATGGGCATAAAATCTAAATCTCTTTAGGAGTATACCAAATTTATCCATAGATTTAGCTGGAGAAAATAAATTTAGAAAGGGAGATTTCGTTTGGAATAGATCTTCGTAACATCCTAGCTGATTGCCTTTTCATGAAGACTACATATTCTGGGGGAAAACATGTTAACTAACTCTCCTTGGTGCTTTGGATATTTGAGGTTTTTTGGTGAAATATCTCTTTGTTTTCATTTTACAGCCAGAGATAATAGTGCTCTCACCAGGACAATGTATACAAAGAGGGAAAAAAACTTGATTTGAAAATGATGGGTATGACCCGTGAGGTCAAAATTGGAAACATCATTCTATATGTGACACTTAAATTGGACAAGGATATAGAAGTATCCAACAAAAATTTTAAAGATAAAATTATACGATAAACAAGATTGTTGTTGATATTTCCATAGGCACCAATTTCACAACATCTCAGGAAGCGTGTGCAGATCATGTTTACAACTTTTTTTGAGGTGAAATACTCTGCTACTCATGTTCATTCTTAGGGATTTTTTTGCAGTTTGAGGATTTTTCTGTGTCTCAATACATTGTGGTTTTATAGAAGATATTTGGGAAAAAAAAAGATGGAAATTGGTATTCTTTTTGCAGTTCTCTTTCTGGATAATGACACAGAAAATACTTCCATCATGCAAATTAATCTTGTGGAGAGATGTGACAGACTGATGTTAACTATCTTGCTGTCAAATTTTAAAGCAATATCTCATTTTCTTTAACTTTTGTAAGTACCTAAATCTATCAATATGTTTTAAAAAGAGAAGTAAATGGGTAAAGAAACTTTATTAGCTTTACCTACATCTCCATTTTATGTCCATAATATCTGGGGTGCAAAAGCTGAAGCTCTAGGAAAGGGTAACAATTTCATATTTTGTCATTGCATGATAAGAAAGGACAAGTGCAATAACAATGCAGCAGAGATGAGGATTTTCACAGTTAGCAGCCTGCCTGTCACACCCCTCATTATCTTGCATGCAGATGGCTTTTACAATATTTTTCCCAAGTATCCTGCAATACTGAGATGAATTATATAAAATGATTTGCCATATGTTTATAAATACTATGTAGATTGTGATTACACCTAGGCTGAAAGAGAGGGACATTTGCATATGGAAGCTGTCAGATATCTCATTAATGAGCAGTATTATTTATACATACACCTTACAATTAATTACAGATGAAGATTACTACTGGGAGAAGAATTAAAGACAGTTGGTTTAGCACAGTCTCACAGGCTTCATATAGATGCATTGAACTAGCTAAACACAGCTTGGAAAGTCAGGAAAGGTTGTGTGGATACCTAACTTTGCTGCTGCAAGTACAAAGCCAGCCACTTATCTCTTTCATCCCAAATTAAGGTTTTGGTATTAGGACAAACAATGTGACAAATACTTTGAATCAAACATTGATATCAAGAGAGCAAAAATGACATAAATATTCCAGTAAATGCCAAGTCTAAGGGCTGCAATGACAAGAACTTTAGGAAATATTGGAAATAGCTGCCAATCCAGAGAATTGTTCTTACAGGGATGCTTGATGAAAAAGGTGTAGAGTGACTTAAGAGATCCACCATTTCTTATTAACAAATTAACTGCAAAGTCATTGTAATACTTAGCAGCTCACAAATACACAGGGCAAGAGCGATAAGAGGAAAGGAACAGGCTGATGGGCCAGCAAGAGCCAAGTGCACAGAGTGGCCTGCGAGGGAGGGAGCAGGGAGATGCAAGGCAGGCCATTTTATCCCACCCCCTGCCTTGGCTGCCCCATCTGCCAGGAAATCTCTTCTGTAACTCACAGAATATCCTGCAGTTGGATTACCTGGTTTGGCTGGCATAGAGAGTGGCTGCCAACCTGGCAAAAGCTTGATGCACCTGTTGTTTCTTTGCATTTTAATTTCATTGTTTATCATTATTGTTGCATTAACTGCTGGGTCCCTCAAGAAATATGCATAGTTAAATCTATAATAATATTTTTCTACTCTGTGTGAAAACCTTCTTGATCTTCTTTTGGGTTAATTTGCAAATCCAAGTTAGAAATATCCTCATTAGCAACCTGTTTACACTTATATTTTGTGTATTCTAAATGATTAAAAGGACTGTCCAAAACAGCAGTGGACCTCGGTCTCAGACCAAAAAAGAGGTCATCGCCTTTTATTTTGCTGCTGCTTCATCTAATGTTTAATTACCTTCAGCTAAATACCCCTAAAACTGCTGAATATGAATTTGTTTTTATCTTTGGTTGTAGTTCTTCCCCTTCCTGCTAACTCAGAATTTTCTATTGTAGACAACCTTTGTTTTGATCTCTGCTTAGATAACTTTTTTGTATAAAGGACGTTTTTTCATTCAATCCACTCAACATGATGGTGACTCTCCATGCAACCTCTTATTTTCTTTCACTGTGTGTGTTCTGTGGTAGCTGTTAGCTCTGCACTGAGAGCTGTCCCAGAATGGAAGTGCTGAATTACTAATGCACATGTGGGCCTTCAGAAAATGTACCATATGAATCTCAAATAGTATCTAATTTGACATTATGGCCTATTCAGCATGCACAATATTCACATAACAGTCACAGTCCACTGTCATGTTGTGCTAAGAATCATACAATCACTTTGTTAGTCTCACTTGCAGAAAGGCTGCTTTTTCAGTCCAACACATAAGCCTGAAAGTAAAATCATTGCGTTGGAAATTTCTCAGTAATTATAAATCCTCTAGAAATAAACTAATTGGTATGTCATTTAAGAAGCAAGACTCTTTTTGGTTGCTGCATGCATCTAGTAATGGAATTATTGGAATTATTATAGCTGTGTTCATCTAATATGGAAATGCAAGTTCAATGTAACCCCCTTTCAGCAATAGATCAGTCCATGTTTTGAAAACTGTTTCAGGGGAATTCATGCCAGAGATGTGTGCACTGAAAGTCATTACAGCAATCACTGTTAATCAGTCTTTAAAAAACAAACAACAAAAAAGACATTCCCAGACATTTTGTGGACAGCACAAGAAGTCATACATTCCAGGAGAAGCTATTCAAAGCTCTCACTTACTTCCCTACGCATGCTCTGCAGAAACTTCCATGACATTTCAGATGAGATGCTGTGAGAAAGGACACTGACTTTGTTCCTGCTTCTGTGCCTGCACCACAGAGGCACCTCTAAGAAATGGTTTGGACAAAGATTTTGCAGCCTGTATGTACTAAAATGCATGAATACATGTTCTGCCCTTGTAAGGATAAAAAAAGCAGGAAGAACCCCCACCTACTTCATTAAAAAATAGAATGTCTCACTAATGCAGCATCACTTTTAGTTTTTTCTCTCTGATTCAGTAGCTACAGAAATTATCCCGCCCTAATCTGACTCCTCTGAACATCAGCTTTCTCACTGTGCCGAGTGATCTGACATTAAAATGCATTCACTGACTGGCTGCAGAGCTGAGACTCCACGCACTATTCCCCATGTATCTTTGTTTAGTGGCTCTGCACAACAGATGGAATTTTATGTCATGCAGCATTAGGCTACTGTTAAATTTTAATTTCAATTAATGGTCTTTATACTCTTTCTTTATGCACACCAGGGATACTTTAGGCATCCATTTCCCTTCTAATTAGCTTTTATTGCTGAATTCATTCTGAATCTCTGGAAGTCATTAGATTCTCTAGGATTTGCAGCTGAATTTACTTACTCTCTAATAAAATTAATTAGTCCCTCAAAAAAGGAAAAAAAAAAAGGCTGAATTTGGTCTACTTTTATACATATAGGTAAGTATTAAAAGTCTGAAGTGTCTACGCATCCCTTTCTGCTACAATTTGCTTGTTAATGTTGACTTTTATCCTGGTTATTGACATCAGTGTTTCTCAGGCTGATGCTTTGCCTAATTCATTTAAAATAAAACCTGTTTCCAGGACTGTGTCTCCTGGTTTATGGCACAGCATCACTTCTATACCACACTGTGTCAAAGAGCAGATTTGTATTGTGAGTTTCCCTAGAATATTGTGCTCACTGTAAAACTGAGCCTAAGGCACAGGTAATTTTCACAAGCACTGCTTGAGAAACTTGGATGAGCTACGCTGAAAAATTGGAATAAGTATAAAAACTTTTACTGGTCTGTTAGAAAAAAGAGAAACAACCAAGGTAATGCAAGAAAGAAAGGAGTCAATATCACACCAGTGTGACTGCTTTCTGTATTTTTAACATTTGGACAGTGGTTTATAAAAAGTCTTGGCTAGCTTAGTGGCACAACAACATTAAGCTCTAATTTATCACTGTGCTATAACTCTGAAAATTGAATAATATACCTTCAGGGGAGAGGCAGTGAAAGATCTCTTATTGTATATATTACAGTGGAATATTTATGACACTAGTTAAGAGTCTGTGACAGCTTTTGTGGTAACCTCCCATTTTGAGAAGCATAAATTCTATGTGGTTATTATATGGTCACAACATAAGTAATTAGTAAAATATTGCAATATTTATAAGACTCAGAATTGAACTTAGCACATAAGTTTCCTTTATTTATGCTTTTTATAATATCAACACACATACTGCATTATGTTTAGAACCTGGTCATGAACATGCTTTAGACATTCAGGTGTCTAAATAAAAAGGTACATTTATACTAGAGACACCATGTGTGACTTCTATATGGTTCTTATATGGTTCAATGCAGTGGTGATGCTTGTTCTCATCACTTCCTACATGCAAGTGCATCTAATGTAATTATTTATTTTATTCAACTCCATCGTTTTGAAGGACCTGGCTTCACAGAGGTGACACCCTCACAGCCAAAAGACATTTTTATAGCAGACAAGCAGCAGAAGTTGGGAGAGTTTACAGCCAAGGGTCTAAACACTGCTCTGAAACAAACATGTAACACAAAGTAAATATTGTCACTGGAAGCATAAGAGCTGTGGCAGCAAGGGCACTGGTTATTTCCTTGTCCAGTTTCCATACTTGGGATATCCTCACCAAACTAGCTCCAGATTTCTGTTTAGAAGAAGAGAGAAAGAAAAAATTGACAAGAAAAGGTACTTCAGAACTGCAGAATAATTTAATGTTTCTCTCGTTTGCTCCTGTAGTAATAGCTGATTTTTTCCATTCTGATTTTTTTCCAATGCCACATACTACACCTAAGAGCAACAATACCTGGCTTTATCTCAGTATATTCCCCCTCAGCTCTTCCCTCTTTGCCAAGTGCATGCTCTTGCAAAGCCTCTTCCATCTCTGCAGCAGGCACAAGTGGGCATGATCAAAAGAACAAAGCTGGCTGGTGGGCTCCTGAAAAAGTGCATAAAAGCAATGACAGCTCAAAAATGTACCAAGCAAACAGATGCATTCAGAAGAAATGCTTTACACTGTGCCAGAGTTTGGGTGCTCAAGCTAAATCTACAATCCACAACCTACCATGTTGTTGTTCCCTGGCTTGCAGGGAGAAAGGGACAACAGGGAACCTCTGGAGAGGGGTCAGTTGTTCACAGTGGTCCTCCACAAGGGAAGGACATTGAATATTTCAGAGCAGAGCAAGGAGTTTTTCTCAATGGGATAAAAGTTCCCATCAGATAAGATAAAAGGTACCTTGTTCAGGCATTGCCTAAGAAAGGTGCCATCAGTCTCACCCTCATAAACACCAACTAGATAAATAGTGGAAAAGATTGAAAAATCCCTTTGAAATTCACTTGATCATAAGCTTTGTTTCTCAGTATAATAATGTAACTCAACGTAAAAAGTAAGTACAGTAGGAGCTTAGAGAATTAGGTCGCTCAAGGTAATTAAAAGGCCAAATCTGCTTTGCCTTTGTGGAACAACTGGTAGAAACAAAAGCAAGAATTATTCCAAATGGTATTTTCTTAGGCTTCTTCATTATAATTTCCAGGCAGTGCTTTTCCACAAGATTAAAACAAAAATAAGTAACTGTATTTATAGAAAATGTTGAAATATTCATGGTCATGAAGCATGGCACAACCTCATTTTATGTTATTCAGACTCATAAAATGTGAAATAAAATTATATTTTCCCCCAATTCAACCTTTTTTAAAAGGAAATGCTGACTAAAACAAAAGAATCATGCAAAACAGATGATCAGAATAAAAGGATGATCTGAAGTATGGATGTTAACTGAAAAGCTTTCATTTTTACTCTATTATGTGTTTTCATGCAGAGTTTTTGGGTTTGTGATATTTTTTGTATAAATAAGTTTAAACAATGGCTAATACAGATTTATCTATGAATTTGTTAGTCTGGAATTTTAAATAGTCTCAAGAATTCAAGCTGGTCAAAAATGAAGTAGTAAAATCTAAGCCACCTGCTCCAATTAACATACCTAATTTCTTCTCTGCTTTATGTAGCTATTTTTCCCATGTGCACATTCCGCATGCAAAATTTGGAACACCAGTGTGCTTCCTTGTGTTTATGTTTTCAATATTATTTAGTTTTACAAATCTTCAAATTTCACTTAATCCTCATTCAAGTAAATTTATTTTTTAACATGTAAAGATAATTAAGATTTACTTATTAGGAAATTTTTTTAAAAAATTAGTAAATTTTTTGCCTTTTTTTTTTTTTTAAAGCTGATGCACACCCCTGATGTATGTACAATTTTTGCTTTATAGCATTGAGTTAAGAGTTCCCTGACATTTTTGAGCACTTGTCTTTGAAGTATCATGTGTGGCATCACTTCTCTTTGAAACATTCAAACCTGTTTCTGCCAGCCTGGGCTCTGCAGCCACTTCACCACAGAAACCCAGGAGCTGTGCCTGCAAGTCATTGCTACCCTTCCAAGCTTATTTCCTTCTGCAGCTTTTGTTTGGGATTATTTTATTGTGTCAGTGACTAACAGGCCCCCTTGGATTGTCATCCTTTATTGCCTATTCCTGACAGCTGCAAAAATACTGGCTTCCTTTTTTAATCATGAAATGAATTGTTGCAGGAATGGGGAATGCTACAGTTTCCTCCACATAACGTTCTTCAATCAGAAAATTGTAATTTCTCAGATGCATTAGCACAATACACTAGGAAACAGCTGCATAATTTAACTTAATTGTTAAGCAATACCTCATTATAGCTAGACAGTAAATTCAGCAGTTCACATTTTTTGTGTGCCTCTCATCTTTTCAGTGCTCACATCATGTTCTCTTTTTCATCTGCCTTTCTTCTCCCAAAGGTGCTGGAAAAGAACCATATTTGCAATAAAAATGAATTTAATCTTCTTTAAGAACCAGTTTAAATTCATGGTAGATGCTTAAGATTCAAATTGATAGGAAAGTAAGCCTTTCTCAATAACTCTGGAAAGTCTGATAGCAGATATTCATCTATTTTTTTTAAACAAATAAAAACCTCCATCCAAAATCCAAGAGCAAGTAATAATTTTGTTTTGAAATACATCTTAACTTCTAAAGGCCTATGATAGCAATAAATATTGTTCAGCAGAGTGGAGATGGAGAGCTTCAAAAGAATACAATTCAATGCCAGTGCTGAGTACCTAATATACAACTTGTTTTAAGACACTACAAGACGTGAAACCATTTGCATTCCCCACTAGTTCATCTAAGAAAATGTAATTTATGGTATGAAATTGATAGAGCAATGTTGGCTGACACTATCTCTTCTCCAGACACTCAGTAAATCTATTTAGTTTCTTTCTTTCTTTCTTTCTTTCTTTCTTTCTTTCTTTCTTTCTTTCTTTCTTTCTTTCTTTCTTTCTTTCTTTCTTTTTCTTTTCTTTTCTTTTCTTTTCTTTTCTTTTCTTTTCTTTTCTTTTCTTTTCCTCTTTTCTTTTCTTCTGTCTTTCTTTCTTTTTCTTCCCTTCCCTTCCCTTCCCTTCCCTTCCCTTCCCATTATTTCATCATGAGCCAGTTAATTTTAAATCTTCTTTACTTCCAAGGGTTTTTTACTTAATTTAGTACTTTCTGAGTCAATTTGGACATATTTGTTCAAATTACATTTGAGTTCAATGGCCAGACTTGGATATTTGCATAGTGTATTCACATTATATGTCTATGTGCTGATTCCCAACTCCTATGCAAGTTATTAATTTACTGGAATCTCTAGTTTAACAAAGGAAAAAATTCCATTCAGTTTCTATATTAGATATATTTTATGTTTTAATAAATAACTGCTCCAAACACATACCAGTTTTATTGCTGCCATTGTCTAATCACATAGTCAGGTGCCTCTAAAATCTTTATATTTGTACTGCATCATTAAATAACAACTGGAGCTGCCAGTAACTGACAGGTGTGTTACCAGTTCTGGTTTCTGCCTCTTTGGACCAGAAGCTTTCCTATGTTCTGAATATGAATTGATACTGCCTATCTCAATGAATGACAGAGCTTATTCAGTTTTTAGTGGTTGTACATTCCCTTCCTATGTTGTTGTCCAATACATTGTGGGAGAAGGAAAGATTTTACCATTGCAAAGGTGACACTGATGCTCTCGCCTCCTGGAACAGATTGTCTGGCCTCTCCAGTGCTGAAAATAGAGGACACAGCATCTTCATTTGTAAGTCCACTTCCAGCCATGTAAAAAGTAGACAGAACTCATTTCAAGTAAGATCAGAACAGTAAACATTAAGAACAACCACTCCCATTCCCTGCTGTAAGTTAGGACTATTATAGAGAAGCACTCAAGAGAGAGTAGGAAAACTTCAATGACCTTTATTTTTGCTAGTTCTGTGTACTGTGAGCAATCAGTAATTAAAGGTGTTCTATATCTGTAGCTAAACATTTTAAAAATTAAACCTTGAGCCTTTGTGGGAAGGTTTTGAAGTTTTGTTTCTTTATTTTATAGTTTTATTCACAGAAATTAGAATAAAATCACTTTATAAGATATAAGAAACAGTAACACCAGGAATCTGAAAGTGTTTAGTCAGACCATGTAATTACTGAAACCAATCAATCATCCCCATAGCTTCTGATCTGTGTAATTCCCCACCCACTAGTTTCTAATAAACCTTTCATTAATAAAAAAAAAAAATAAAGAAAGGGTTTTTGCATATTTATAACCCTTTCACAATTAAAGGTTGGGTTTCGTGCTTTTGGTTTTTTTTACTGTTACTGCACATCTTAATACAGCCTGACTTCATTAGACCAGTTGAAGAAGTTCACAATGCTGTAGACTGGTTTTTCTGCTAAGCAATATCAGTATCTCCTGATTTCACTGATATCTATCCAGCTTGTTTCCCATGTTGTGCATTAATACACAATCCTTGCTCTTTCTCTCTCATGAGGAAACAAAAGGGTCCTGATCACTACACCTGGACTTTTTATAAACAGGATGTGGAAGTTCAGAATCTGAGAAAACATGGTGAAAATACCTAGCTGTGCATTGGTATGCAATTATACAATGAAATTTGCCTGTAGTTAGACTAAAAGGGATGACTAATTGGCTTCCTAACATGGTCATCTAATTAGAGTAAGCAGAACTCCAGCCATTACATTTAGTTCTTAGGAGAGCCAGTCCTTGTTGAGAATTACAGAAGAACAGTAGAGAAACAAGCTTACCAGTGTTTCCATAAGTGAAGGAATATTTCACTTCCAAATTAGGCAAGGGAAAGGAAAACATAATCACAAATATGTGGTGGTATTTAAGTGTATGGTTTATACCAACACTATTTCCTTGCTACATCAAAAAAAGTACTGTTTTATTTAGAACAGGTATTAAAATAAGTGTAAACCTGGGAGAAGTGAACACCTGCTATGAAATATTGCCAAGATACAAAAAAATAACTACACTGCCTGACTTTAAAGTGTCCACAGCTATAGTGTTAAAGTTTCCAATGTGGAGTTAACCTCTGTGTTAAAAACAGCATCTGGCCTCAGTGGTAGGAATTAAGGAAAGCACTCCCTGTGGCAGAAGCAGTTTCTTACCCTCTGCTTCCAGTGTGTTGAAACACACTCCATGGATGTAGGGACTTCCTCCATGTGCAGAGTTATATACTGCATATTCTATCACTCCATTTTATATAGATCCTAATCACAGACTCCTCACATATTCAATGTGTTGTGAAGACTCTGATCATGTCATGGACAATTTTTGTTTGCCTGATCCAAGCAGCAAGGTGTTTTTGACTAAGTCAGAACCCCATTAAGAGTATTTCTCAGTGTGTTTCAGTATGTCTGAACATTATCTAATAAATCTGATCATGAGTTCACTGCTCCTAGTTAAAATTCAAGAGTAGCTTAGATGAAGAAATTACATGTGTTTAACCTGGAGATAAATCAGGTCTGCTGATCAAAAGATCAGAAAAAGACAATAACTTAGCAAACTGAAAAATGCTAAAGAGTGACAGCTATTTGTTCTTTAAACCAAATCCCCCTGGAAAAGTTTGTCAATCTGCTGTTGTAAAAATATTTACAAAAGGTTCTAATGAAATCTGCGGGTTTGTTTACAACAGAAAAAAAAAATGCAGTCCTTCTACGGTCAGTGGAGCAGCTATGAAAACAACGTAAAACAAAAAATAAATCCAAAATGCAAAACCTAAAAACATTTACCAAACAAGTGTAACTTGCCTAATGTGCTAAGGTAAACAATAATTTATTAGCATATTTTGCAGTTCCCTGATAGCCAGCCATACTTATCCACAAGGACCTGAGTCTCTGTTCTGCATGAATTAACCTTCATCATTATCTCTCAGAGTTTTTGAATGGCAAACACTGTAACAATGATTGAGATTAAAATGTTAGCCTGAAGTCAGATACCTGATACAATGGATGAATCTCTAATTCACTTTTAAATTGCTTAAATAATGTTACATTCAAAATTTTCTGCATGAATGAACATTAATTCAGCTAAGAAAGAAATGTTGCCATGTTTAATTCAATAGTTTTAAAAATTTAGTTATTAAAAGATTCTAGTTTAGCATTTCCTTTGGTATTTTATTCATTGCAATTCATTTTAAGATGCATCAATAGGCCATGACAAAGAGATTAAACAAAGCTGTAAAAATGCTGCCCAAACTGAATATTTGGTTTTATGACATAGCTTTTTACACAGACGACTATGACAAAAATAAGCGACACCATTTGATAGCAGATTAACACAATCACAACCTCCATTTCTACAGCAGTTCACCGATGGGTAGGTAACAACTAATAAAGAAGGTTCTTGAAGCCTAGTGGGTTTAATTCTCTTTGGCATTTAGACAGATGCTCCTCATTGTAAACCCCTAGAAGACTGACCCTTGATAAGAAAGTTCTGATCAAAAGTTTTCTAAATCACAATCTGAAAGTCTCAATTCTGATCAGTGATTCTTAAAAATTCACTTATTTTGAAACTAGAGAATTTCTAAAATCCCATAAATTTCTTAAAATATTATGAGTTTAATGAACTGTCAAGTGAATGGTTCAATGAAATAAAATAAATCAGCATTAATCTTATTTAATGTGATATTTATTAAGGGAAAAAAGATAGGAAAACCCACACACTATGGGTAGAAACTTACCACTGTTACCACAGAACTTTTAGTTTTGTTTTTCAGACAAATTCTTAAAAGTAAAGCATTCGTGTTCTGTAAGAGATTGTACAAATGGCAGAAATAGAGCCTTCACTACAAATCGAGGAATCCTACACTTTTATTTCTTCCATCATTTCATAAATCTTCGTATTCATTAGGGCAGGTAACAGACCAGCTCTCCACCTCCCTGCTGCAGCAATCCAAACTGAGTGGGCTTTTAGGTAATAAGCTATCCCAAAACGGTTTGGGTAGGAAGGAGGAAAAGATTTCCGATAAAGTTCAAGAATTTACTTCCTCAGGTTCAAATGGAGATGTGATTTTAATCATTAATGCATCCTTGCTGCTCTGCCAGTCTGGGTTCAGTATCACAGCACTCTCAGGACAGTTCTTAGCTGAGCTTTAGGAACCTTCTACCAAACATAGTTTTTGAAGTTGGGAAATTACAAAGAGAATTTGGCAAGGAGGCTGCCACAGGCCAGATCCCAGATCTGCTTTTGTCCCAGACACCTTTTTGGCAAAAAGGAATACATTTATCCACCAGCACCAGGAAATTACCATTTGAACAGAGTATTTCAGGCCGTTCAGAGCACTGGGTCATTTCCTTTCTGGACAAAGCTTTTTTGAGTGCCATCTGTTAAAAGCACATTTCCATTTGGTGTTAGCTGGCACTCAGCATCCATTGTTCTTACATAATTCTCATAATTTTTTTTTTGGCCATGACGCAAGAAGCAATTTTTGAGGGGACAAAGATTCATTGGGGCCTTCAGCTTGCAGGTGTACCCCCTGGCTGCTTCCAGTTGCTGTCTGTCTACTGGGTCAGACTCATACCACAATCCCTCTGTTGCTGAGCATCCTGCTCTAAGGCAGCTTTTGTGATAGATTTACTCAGATAAGCCACAATAAGATAGAAAACCCCAAGACATACAGCTTTTCTATAGGTAATCATCCACACAGACATCCAGGGTATGCCTGAGGAATGGCAGCAGTTTGTGCACCAAGGTGTGAGTGTTTGTCTTGCAGCCTGAGGTAAAAAGTTAAGGAAAAGGTAAATATCCTAAATACTCAGTCCAGTATTTTCCCACTCTCAGGTTGTCCTACACGTTGTCACAAAGCTGACTGTAATACAGCATTGGAAATGTCTGTCTCAGTGCATGTGTGCCCACAATTCAATCCTGTAACCTCAAAGACATCATCATCATCATTTATCTTCTTCCTGGAGTGCTCAGCAAGCTCAAAATGTATCTGTTTGATATTTAACTCAGCCATAGGTTCATGTTCACATGGAAATGTCTTTATATATACCTCCCCGTAAATGAAGCCTCTGCCCTCACTTTTTGAAAAAGGCTTTTAGGTGCAGGTATAGTGTAAAGCAGACATACCTTAAGGACAGAAGAAGAGTTTTGTTACACCACGAAAATAAATGTGCTCATTCCATGTTAACTGGGACTTTTTTACCCCACTGTGCAGTGTGGAGGTAACATTCACAGTTACAAACAGGCTGCCCTGCTCAGTGTTCACAGGCCGGTGCACAGCCTGCTGCCATTTAGCAGTGACACTGCTGAACAGCAGTAGGGATTCTCTGAGGAGAAATGCTTTTCTGAACAGGCAACCCTGAACTCAGGAAGATGCATTAAATGGGCTTTCATCAAAATTTTGAAATATTCCAGCTGACAGAGACAGCAATCCTCAATTTTCACTTTCCTAATTGCAAAGCCAAGTTAAGGAAATGTAGTGTCTTGCAAAACAAGGGGAAAAAACTAAGGTTCCTTGGTATCTAATCTACTTCCTCTCACCTTTGAGTAAATGCAGTTTGTTGGTACACAGTCACTCACCACACACAGAGAACATGATCTAGAAGGAAGGGCCCTCCCTGGAATAGTTGCTGTTGCTGCTATATGCTGCTGCATTATTTCATTTTACACACCTCCCTACATGGTATGCCATAGGCAGAAGCAGCATCTCTGCTGTCCTGGATGGGAGACAGAGAGAAAACCTGCCTCACCTGCTGGGCATGTCCTGGGGTGATGGAGCCAGGCTGCAAGAAAAATTTAATCCCAAAGATAGTTTTCTCAAAACTATTCTAGGAACAAAACTATAGATGTTTCACTTGGCTACCTTTTTTTTTATTTTTTATTGTAGGTTTAGCCTATCAAATTGTTTCTAAATAATGCAAGGAAAACCTTGATAAGTATTGAATATTTTAATTAACAGCTGGGGTACACTGATTTTACAACTGGACAAGGGGAATTAAGAAATTCTTTTATTAGCCTCTTTCTATAATACAGCAATTTAGCTGAGAAAAAGAACAGTGCAGATGCATTATGTTAAGACCCTATGAAGTATCTGTCAGACTTCAGGAAACAATAACTGAATTAAAAATATTAATGCTGCAAAACTTAAAAAAGCAAACCCCAAATTGTTTACTGACCTGAAACACTGAGGAAAATTAACCAGCAGAAGCAAAATCCGCTTGTAGCATTTACATAATTCACCCAGCTCAGCTGAAGGCATCTAAGTTATAAATAAAATAAAAGGATATGCTGGATACTTAGCCTGGTTTTCTAAATGGCTCATCCACATAGTTTGCAGGTTCTTTTTGTATGTTGGTGCACACTCACCCCAAGACCCTGCTTAATCTCAGGCTGTAGAAGTGTATTATTGGCTGTAATTTTCGTATCACTTGCTTGAAAAGTTGTGGTTCTCTGTGACAAAAGGTGGGGGAAAAGAAGGCATGTAGAAAAAATACTTGCATCAGAAAAGACAGTCTTGAAAATGCCCTCTTCTGTGCCTAGGCCTGTGCTGAGAGGGCAATGGGGATGGGAGCGAAAAACCCAGAGAAGGCAAAGAAAATCCCAGTTTTCTCTATGTGTGAGGAAGCACATTAAACCAAAGGAGATGATCTTCAAGCAAGGCATTGAAAATGATGCATTTTGTTGCAACAAATGTTACTGAGAACATGGACAAAGTATGATGTTTTCAAGTCTTTGCTATTTTGAACATTCCAGTTTACTGAATGTTTCTTCTGTTTTAGGTTTCTTTTTCACACTTTAATAGGAGTTCCAGCAGGGACATTTAAATGTTAATCTGACATTAAAAGCTAAAATAGCTGTTTAAATAGTGTAAATAGAAGCTGTAGGTGTACCCTGTATGTTCTGAGGCCACTGTTTCTCAGTGGCAAGGCCCAGAGTGTGGATGTGAAGCACAGCCCTGGATCCCCTCTCCAGCACAAGGCCTTTCTGCTCCAGTGCAGCTCGATGCACATCAAAGGTTCCTGCCGAGTCGTGCATTGGAGTGCTGGATGTTCTTGATATGAAGGCAGCTGAGGGAGAAGCCTCTGACAGCAGCTGTGATTTGTTTTTCACAGTTAGGTATCTCTATTCTTTGAATGGTAGAAATATGTCACCATCGGAGAAGGAAACATTGTTTAAGTAGGAAAAATCTGACTGCATCTTTGTGTATGCTAAAGCTGTCTCTTTGGGAATGAATTTCCTTCCAGAGTAAGGGTAGTGACTTGTCACCTGCTCAGTTTGATCCTCTGCCCTTTCATTGTGGCTTGTGATGAGAATGTAGCACTCTCAGCGGTACAGCCATTCATAGAAAGCCATGCGGAATGGAGAAGGTGCCCTAAAACTCACAGAAAATTATTCTGACAAACCCATGTTTCAGAGCCTTTCATTTCTGAATATCCTGACTCCTCGCTTAAAAAGTCTCCTTCGGCTCCAGCACCTCTCTGTCTGCACCTGGACAGCTGAACAGCCCCTTGTTACACACAGTACCATTTAGGGTAGTTTCTCTAATGCTGCTATCAAGGTGAAACTTCTTCCTTGGAGGTGTTTAATATGCTTCAGATTCATCTGCATTTCTCATCCAGGAGTCTAACACTTCCATAGCTTGCTGTGAAACCAGCCTGGGGGTTTTTTCTTTCCTTGTTTTACTTGCAATTCTATAAAATACACTATTTTCTATTTTAGCAGTCTTTCCTATAATGAAGTGTATTCTTCCAAATTCCTTTTCAGACTCTAACAAGGTGTAGGTCAGTAGATTTCCAGGTAACAAACACTTTATAGCTGAACAACACTTGTGTGCCTGACACAATCGTTGTGTCCCTATTATTTGCCTAGAATTAATAGTTTGTCCCATTCATCAGCAATTTTACTTCATCCAGTCTGAGGGACAAGTTTCTTGAAGGAATGCTCAATCTTTTCAGTTACTTTTTTTATTGACCACCTTTGAATTCACAGACTTGAAAATTCATTACTGCTCAAGATTTTGAATTATCCTTCTCATAAAACTGTAACAGAAGGATGACGAGGGTAGGAGAAGCACAGAGAATTTCTTCTTCTGAACCATGACTTTGGAACCAGGGAGGAGATGCTAATCTCATCACTCAACAAAAAGTGAAAGATCCCTCCCTTTGACTTTTAATACAGGAACACAGAATAATCTGAAGTGTCAATATACACTCCTTCCTTTCAAGGCTACAGAAGATCAGGGCCAATTGGAATACAATTGGAGTACCAATCTGGTTTAGGATAATGCTTTAAGCACATAGAGATAAGCAGGATAAATAGGACAATATTTCCACTGGGACACCAACATAAGATGCTTGCACAGACTGTAGGATATAGGGCAGAATAATGCACCATCCCTCTTGGTACCTAAGGCAATAGCCGTGCTCCCAAGACTAACTCCTGAACTGGACTCTTGGAACTCCAGGGACAACCACCTTGACTAAAAAGCATTTTGTGTTCTTTTTTTGAGGTCTTCTGTACTACAGACCTGCAAGAACCAAAGAGATTTCATTTGAATTTGCCACAATAACTATTCTGCAATAGATGCTATTTATATAATTCTTGGAATGGAAAGGCAAGGTCTCACTTTGATCAAATCCAGGATGGGTTTATTTTGATCTCAGAAATATCCTGAACTGAGCTATTCATCTGCAAGGCATTTTTATCTCTGAGACTCATTACTCCAATAGGATTGATTTATATTCTGCATCTAAAAAATCTGAAGGGCTGATTAGGCCTTAAGAACAGCAATTTAATCAATGGCCCAGTGAGCGAGCCCATGTGAGCAGTTTCTGCACAATGAACTTAGTGCATAATTTCAAGTGAAAACCATCTAACTGGATTATTTACAACCAACATTTACAAATCAGATGGCTGCAACTAAACTGTTTGAGTGGTTTCTTCTTTAGTCCAAATTATACTTGCGTTAAGTGAAAGTTTTTAGGGTTTTTGTGGGTTTTGTTTGGTTTTGACTTTTTTGTTTATTTTCTTCAAGAAAGATACTGGTCTCCAAATAGCTGTAATTAAGGAGGTAAGCAATATGCAGGCTGAGAATGATTTACAGCACATCAGTTTTGTTCTGAAGCAAAGGCAGAAAACAACGACATATCAGTGATAAATTAATGTCTTTAGAACGATTAATTATCAGGCCATGCATGCCAATAACAGTGGAATAATTCATATAAGAAAATAGAATCACAGAATCATAGAATATCCTGAGCTGTAAAATACATCTATAAATTGTTAAATGACACAGTAAAAAGCTGATTATAATACAGTGCATCATAACAAGTGATAGGCCTCAAGAAGGGCCTCTTCAGCCCTCCACTACACACTTGGATAGGACACAGTGACTCTGGGTGTTCAGAATGCGACTCCAGGAGGTTTGACTAAGTCAAAGGAAGCTTTCAGCTCTAAGTTCTGGTGATGACGTGACAAAACTGAGAATGCTGACAAGATGAGAAAAAGTATCCAGATATGACAGCTTCTGCAGTTTTCAGCCTAAGCACCTTCTTCATACACTCCACCCCTCTTCCCAACAGAAATGAACCTCCAAGATGTCTTTTCTAGACAGAAAGTATAAAAAAAAAAATTATGGGGAATGTGGCCCATAACCATTTGCAATATCAAGGCCCTACACACAGAGAAATTAAGAGATGTACACCCAGGAGATATTTTGTATCAGCTTCTCACTTGCATTATGCAATGAACAGTCAATAGGAGGAAATGCATCTGAAGAGAATTATTGCTCCCTAACTTTGAAAAAACAGGACCATCCAATACTCAGGGCAATTATAAACACTAACACATAATTCAATGACTTTTCAACAGCTGGACAAAATTAGTTACCAAGAATCAGTTGTTTCATGTAGAGCAACGTAATCTAGGCCAAACCTAACTGTTTCCATACTCATACAAAATGGAAACTCCAAACAAGTTGGGTTTTTTTCTTATTTGTTTTAGGGTTTTTTATTCTGTATTTCCACAGACCTCCCTCTCAAAGTCAGCTTCTGGAAAAAAAAAAATGCCAAATTTCAGAAAAACAAAGGGAGGAGAAAGTACAACACAAACAGAGGTTTGTATTGAAACCACCAGGAGGAGGAGGGCAGATAGAGGCTAAATAGTTTTTCTATTTTTCAGAATAAGACCAGCTTTCCAAGTGCTACAAGCTTGCTGCAATGAATGTGACCTAAGTATGCAAAAAGACAGGTTGACTTAATTCTCATCATATTCAAGGATATTAAGTGCTTGAACACTGCGTAGCTTTAAGAGCTTCCTCACTTCAAAAGCATTAAACTTTCCCTATAAGGGAGCCAGGATGTGTGTTACTCTTAAAATCCTTCCTTTGAATTCATTCCTTTGGCAGACAGGACTTGGCCAGAGTGAACCTGAGTGTGAGGGTTTTAATGTATTAATACATGAAAAGCAATTTCAAGTGAAAAAGAAAAAAAAATTCTTCAAAGGAAAAGAAAATTATGGCCAGAAAAATGTTTTTAGGAATGCAAATGGAAACTTGGCACTTTATGTTTCCATATGTTTCCTGCAGCCAGGATGAATTCCAGCAAGTTGTCCTGGATTCCTGAAGAACAAAGAGAAAAATAAAAAAAGTTCTAAGTCAAATTAGGCAGGAGCAAAATATTCCTGTACTGAAGGTATAGAGAAAATTTCAGAAGCATCATAAAGCCTGCAGCTGTATGAATTAATTGTGAAGATGGAAAAACATTAAAAAATCAGCATAGTTCCTGAAAACGACTGAAAGCATCTGAAATTTCCTTTACTGAGACTCATTTCAAAGCTGTCAAAAAATATATGAGACATTTTCCATATTTTGATATTAGATAAGTTGATCTGGAGACATTTTGCTCTTTATTTCAAATGCTTTTAACACACTTGAAACAAAAAGTGAGAGAAGATTCAGTAACCCAAAAATTTCATCTTTTGCTGCTCACAGACTCTGATTTCCTTCAGTACTTTCAAGTTTTGCACCCAATTATAGACATTGGGTGAGCAAGCATTATACATGTCAGTATAGTAACACAAGCCACATCTACCCTTCATGACTTCAAAAGGAGTTTCTTGTTCAAAAACCAAAATAACTGCAGAGCTCTTCAGAAAACGTCTCCAAAAGTGGAGCCATTTGGTATGGTACAGATGTAACTACTGTTCTTCTAAAACAGCTTTTATACTCTTGGGACCAAGTCAAGCAGGGGGAAGGTTTTAGGCTGAGTGAAGAAACCAGAGGTTTACATTTGGTAGGATTTTAATATCAAATTCAAATTTTTCAATTAATTTGCCTGATTTTCCAATATATTTTCATGCATAAGACTATATTAAATGAAATTCTTTTTGATGATTTTCAAATTTCTTTTATTATTCCTATTTCTATATATTCACCCTCAGAGGGTTTTGGTGCATGCTATAATTGCACTAATCTATTGATATTTTTCTTAATCCAGATTAAGTGAATGGGAAATGCTCTGCTGAAATAACTTCTCTAAAAGGCCAAAATCTACCAAAATTCTCACCAACATATATTTCAATCAACTGTATCTTTCCTTTTAGCCTCTTTCATTGCTCAGTAGCTTAAGTTTTCAATTTGTCAAGCATCACCAATAAAAAAAGTACCTTTCTTCTAAATCTGTTTTTAGACTTTTGATACTTTATTTTCATCTTTTGAAATCAAAAATATTGATATAGCTACAACAGACCCAAGATTTAATAGAAGTAACAAGGGTATAGAAAAGGTAAAATTTTAGAGAATTTTAGAAAGGGTGAACCAATAAATTCCTGAAAACCTCCCCTTTAGGGCAAACCACCAGATTTCTTCTTATTTACGAAGACTTTGGCTAAAGTCCTCATAAACAGCGAATAGTAGGTAATGTTATTATATCACAACATAGAATTTGCCTTATATCACAACATAGAATTTGCCATATTCCAAAGCTATTCCTGGCAAGTTACTTCTGAGTCTCAATCCTTTCCAGCCTAGCACTCCATAACTTGATAAATACTTTAGCACTTGGTCTCCCAACCCAACATCCTAATTCCACCTTCACCTGTTGTAAACTCAGTACCTCAAAAAGAGGCCAAGGGGTCCCAACAGCACAACCAATTAATTGCAAGGAAAGAGGACAGGGCTGACCAGTGCAAGGAATAATTGAGCACTGAAAAGGTCAAAGCAGTCTGATTTACAGTACTGTCATGTTGTGCAGGATGCATGAGGCATTTCAGTGCTCATTTCACATTCTGCAGTGACAATGTCTATAATGAATAGGAAATGACATATTATGAATTCATTCTTGTGATGATAATTGTAATGAGAATAGTGAATGGTACAACAAATCTAATCCATCTTCATGACAATTTAAAAACTATAATCTGATTGCCATCCTGGGGTATTCTTCAGACACTTTCTACAATAAAAATAAATATGATAAAGAAGCAAAAAATATTGTCTTTCCTGGATATGTTAAACCCATATTTCTTGGAAAGGTGTGTGATCTGTGTAAAATTTACACCAAAAAAACCCTTTCCTTTAATTACATGGGAACTTTGATTTTCCTTTTAGTTCAGCACAGTATGTTGTAACTTTATTAACAGAATCTTAAAGGTCATCAACTCTAAATCATGCATTAACAGAGGATAAATAAAAGAATTGAAAAACCTTGAGTTATTCCAATAATAATCAGGTGTTCTGTATGTAAGATAATAGTGATTGCATTTAATAAACCTGAGTGCATAGGAAAATCAAGCTCTACACAAAGCTTAGTTACCTTGCAGATTACAGAACCTTTTTCTTGGCAGGGAGAAAAAAATCTTTTAGTGAAAGATATAGCAGTGCACTCACTCAAATGTCAAAAACAGTAATTTCTGTCCCCACAGTTTTACTGCAAACAGGAACCACAATATTTGCTTATGCCAAGCTATTAAAAATGTAAACCCTCCCTCTCCCAAGAGCACTACCATCTGATTTCAGTGCTCAGAATTCAACACTGGCTCCACAGCAGGCCCTTACAAAAATGAGACTGTGACCCTGCTGGGTCCAGGACATCAGCATTGCTTGCTCATGGCTTCTGTCATCCCCTCTGTCTACCACTGATGACACTCACACAACGCAGCTGGTCTAAATTATCCCAAACCACCCCCAAAAATCTGAAATTAAGTCTAAGAAATGCTTCTCCAAGGTATCCTTCCTCTTATTCTCCATAACACCAACGTAATTTTCTGTTTAAATTTTATTGTTTTCTTAGAGTCTGAGTAATTGAACCAAGAGTAGGTCATAGTGTTGCTCCTAACCCAGGCTTGAAATCATGTAGAAGAGGGCTCATTTAATGGATCATTGCTTGCTAGCTTTATGTAGCATTGCTTGGATTGCAAACCAGTTGTGGATCTTGTTACACAGCTGATGGTCTCGTAACCATGCTGCTGTATCAAGTCAAATTTATGGTTCTACTTAAGATTTACTTTGAGAGTGATTTACTTTGTTTTCATGAGTAATTTGTATTCTAAGAGGGCCTGTTCTGGTAGAGGCTGAAATCATTCTCCAAGAGGTTTACATAAGCAAAAATAAAAATTATAATGACAGTCTGTAATTTTCATGGATGAACTTTTAATAGAAGTGTTCTGGTAAACAGCAACAATTTGTGTTCGCTTGTAGAATTAAATCACTTGATATGTTGATTGTATTGAATTAGTCACCTGTATAAGTCATGGGTGTTGACTATTGAATTTTTTTAAAAGGTCTTTATTGATTTTTAAGGAGAAAATGTATTTAAAAGGTGGCCCACTGTTGTAAGTCTGCTCACTATAAAGTGCTAAATAGCTGAAAGGGGCTAAAATAGTTTTTGGGAAAAGAGAATCTATTTTTAACTAATTAGCTTTGAATCATTTGTCCAGCTAAAACATGTTCTCAATCTACGGCAGTGTTTGGGAGGTAATTGAAAACCAGTCTTCTAATAAATGTGGTGACTGCCCTAACTAGAAGAGATTCCAGTACTCAGGAAAGAGAAGAGAAAGAGCTGCAAATGGCAGCTGCAGGACCAGGGCATGACCAGTGTCCGAGTGGTCACTGAGAGGTCCTGAGATGTGACTGCATGCACACCAGATTAGTGCACACACACCTCGAACTGAAAATATGCACCTAGTCAATATGGGAACAAAACTCTCACCCTCCTCAAATATTTTTTCTAATTTGAATTAATATTTATCCTGTTCAGTGTTAGTAATTTGAAGATTTCTGTAATGATCTAAGTGTTGTTTGAGTTGCAACCCTTAAATGCCTTCTTTTGTTTGCCTATATAATTAGCTGTGTAAGAGCAAGGAGATGAGATTCCTGGTTGTGTGTGTGGGGCTTGTTTGGGTTTTTTCTTTGCTTTGGGTTTTTATTTATTTATTTATTTATTTATTTATTTATTTTAAAAAACAGTCAATATTGCAATCTTGGGACAAGACAATAACATATGGCTCTTTGAAATAGTGTGGTACAGAGAACATCTTAAGATGCACTAACTAGCACTCAACAAACATTGTAAGCAAATAGGCAATATAAAGCCTTTTATCAAGACAAAACAACTAAATAGACAATGTTCAAGAAAAGTTATTTAGCAAAGAGACAAGAATTGGATAGAAATTTAGAAAAATATCATGCTCTGCCAAGTTTTGTTTGGGTCAAAACAAAAAGACAGAGCTAAGGAGATGAGGCAAACCTACCTGCAAACAAGACTCTGGGAGAACCCAGCATATTTATATCAAGTTTTATGTAATCAAATTATTTTTTTTAGATTCCTGAACTCTTCCTGTGTCATTCCTTTGATCCTCGGAAATCCTTAAAAATCTCTTGTTATAGTATATTTTTTTCATAATAATCTGGTGAGTTAATCGGTTTCTAGCATGACTTTTAAACCCAAACCAAATGTTCTTGGAAACTGGGACTGTTGTAAATTGTAATGTGTAATTTCTAGAGGACTGTGCACTTTCTGTAATCACATCTCACTTCCTCTTAGACTTCTGTTATCTGAAACCTTGTCTTGATGAACCCACCAAGTTTGGTGCGTTTCTGAAAACCCACAGCTGAGCAATGGTTTGTTTTCAGCACCAAGGGATACAGCCTGCAAACAAAGATAATGTCCAAACGCACTGGGTCCACCCCACGTAGAAAAATCTCTCACTCACTCTGCATTCCTTTGTCCCAGTGTGTGTGCAGTCTCTTTATGCTTTAAAAAAAGGCAGGAACATAACAGCAATTAGTTTTGGAGCTTTGGATCTTGTAATTGTTGTTAGAATCTCCACAAAAGCTGCTGTGCAATTTCCTGATTAGAAGCACTTTACAAAAGATTACAATTGTTGTTTTCTCCCACAAAGAAAAAGAAAACTGAGTAGATATACTTTTAGTTATCTGCTAAGATAAAGGAAAAGTTTTTGAGAAAGAGTATCAAATCAACTCCACATTAACACGAGAAGACAGAAAACAAACAAGTAGCATTTACTTAATTTTATTTGTATTTCTATACATCGTTCAGACTAGTCAGTCATATTATGTCACCTCACTTAAAATAAATGTACAGTGCCTGTAAATAATGTCCTAAGTTCCACAAGCCCATTAAAATATAGCTGTACAGCAATTAGTGAAAAAAAGTAAACACTCCAAGACTTTGTTCTATCTCCAATTCTCCATGACAATTTCCACTCCAATTTTCAATGTACAGAATTGGAGAATTTTAATGGTTTTGCATCCCTTACTTTTATCTACTGTTCTGCTAGTTCTTCCGAACTACAGATTTCTACAGAACTATACATTTATTATACCACTGAATTAAAAATAAGTAAAGACCACAAAGAAAGGAATAGCAATACTGAAATGCTTTTTGTCTCCTTCCTGTAACTTTCCCCCAAACAAATATTTGTCTTCCTTATCCTTTGAAAGATGCTGTGCTTGGGAAATTAGCTCCTACAATCTAGGCTGCTATGAACAAGACTGAAAAATCCACACTGGTCATGATCTATTTTGATCAAGCCCCACTGAAGTTAATGGAATTATGCTTGTTAGAATATTTCACTGAAAAATGTTTCACCAGATACCCTGAAAGCAAAACTACTTTTTTGCAAGGTATTAGTGTTGATATATTTAGCCAATCTATTTTTCTCGGAGTGATGTGACTAGTATTACATTATTCTGTGTATTCCCCAGGGACGCAAAAGCTTTTTGTTTTAGGTCCTAAGGGATCCATTCATGTACAAAAAAGCAGCAGTGGGGCTTTAAATTTTTAGTCTAAAGTAATTGGGCTGTGAGCACAACCTGCCAAGCAGAGGCTCCAAGGAGACCTTCTCCTTTGGGCACGCTCCTGCCACAGTTCTGGTTTTCCCCCAGGAATTATTTCTACTCCAACACCTGCAAGGACATAGCAGGGCAAAAGAATGTTGCAGTGCTTCTGAAGACCAAATGTTATGTGAAATTCTTCCAGTTAAAAGTTCTCTCAAGTTCTCTCTTTGGGAGAAGAAAATAAGATGTTTTAGTGTCTCAGGAACTTCCAAGACAGGACTAGACAGTTCTTGTTCCATGTTTAAGTTCATATGAATAATCTGTCTTTCCTTTCTGCCTCCATGGTGATAATGCTCATAGTGACAGCTATGGTTCTCAGTTTAAGTTTGGGATTTGTTTTGTTATTTTTTATTTTGTTTGAGGGGGTTTTAATTATTTAATTATTATATAGTTGGTTGGTTTGTTCTCTGGTCTGCTTTTTTGTTTGTTTGTTTTATTCAGAAAAGACTGTCAGTCACATCATTAGCCTGTAATTCAGGAGCTACTTGAATAATGAGAGATTGTATTGTTTTGTCATTTTTATTGAAAAGGATCTCTCAGCAGGCAACAGGCAGATTAATGTCACTGGCCATCATTTAAGTACTCATGCCCTCTTTGATTCATTCCCCGAAGTTGTAGAATTGATATTAACTTTTAAGAACTGGACAGTAAGATAAATTATTTTGGTTTTGTTTTACCTTGAAATAAGAAAAAGGTCAGAAATAATTTATCTTGGCATGACAGAATCTGACCAGGCAAACAGAACTTCCTGACAATTTGCTTAGGAAAAACTCTCATTGCCTCCAAGCTGAAACACCTGGATGTTGACCTTTGAAGCTCTCTCCCCAGCCCTGCTTCTTTTTAAATTCTCTTTGGTGTGCACTGATTTAAAGAGGGTAAAAGGTGATTGAGCACAATACTATTTTTGACAGAGGCAGAGACATTGGCTATTTCCCTCTGGTTCAGTCTCCTCATCCTTTGCAGTGTGGGGAGAACTCGGATCTGCTCTGATGTTTGGACTTACTGGACAAATTACAAAGCAACATTAAAAGCGGTCTCAATAAAAACTGCAGGCCTGTGTTTTGCCATGCTCCACCACAACACCCTGTGCACTGCAGGGACACACTCTCCAGATCTCCCATCTTGTGTTCAAATATGACAGTCTACTTCCTTTTGGATATTTTTTCTTTTGTTTTTCCATAAAAATTTGCCTGAAAATTGTTATGAATAAGTCTGGTTTTGGGAGAAGAGTCACAATACAGTCCCAACTTTTTAATGATTTCAATTATTTACTAGAATGGGGGGAAAACCTGACAGCCTGTCACAGACAATGCTAGCGAAGTTGTTTAAATCATCTCTAGGCATGTTCTAATTTAGCTCATTATTAATTTCCTGCCAGGAAATCACTGCCCTAAACCTCTCTAATTCAGACATAAGTCATTCTAAACTCTCACACAGACAGCTGATTGAACCCAAGACTTTTGTCTCATTACAAAGCCCAGACGCTTTCAGGCAGAAGACTGTTCTAGGCATTTAATATTTTGAAACAAAATGTACTGTATAATTAATTGAGTATGAAATGCGTTGTTCATCACAGAATTAGTTTATCTTTTCAAGAGTTTTCTGGCTGTATGCAATCATTCACATTTCACAAACTGCTGTAGGTTTATGAATTTTCACTTTTGATACAATTGAGTTCTCACTGTGTCTGCAAAATGAATACAAAATGTTATCTAGAGGCAAACTGAGTGAAACCCCTCTTGTTCTATCCAGTAAAATAGAATGTTAGGTCATTTATCACCTTCTTCTTCATCACTTCTCATTTTTTCCAGTGAATTATTTGTATTCCAGCCATGTGGGGAATACTAGCAGAGCAAATAAATCTGAACTAACAAAGCAGGAAATATTTCCTAATTATTTAGACTGCTGAAGAGAGGTAGAAAACAAAGAAAACCCACAAAAGAATTACTTTGTGTATCATTTCGTTTGCTGGGCGTGAGATGTGCCTGTCTTGTTAACTTCAGTTATCAACTTTCTTTAGAAGACCAGGAAATGGAGGCAGGGGAGCCACCAAAGGGGAGGTACCCGAGTGCCCACTAACTGCACCTGAGAAGAATGAGCCTCTGCTTGCCAAGTATCAGGGTGTTTGCTTTGGCCTCATTTGAAATAGAAGGAAATTTGGTCAAATTCTTACCCATTTTTTTACTTTCTTGTATTGGTCAAATAATAGACTGAGAAAACACTGCTTTATGACACCGCTCTCTGTTTCACCCCTCTTTTTGAATTGCTAGAAAAATAACTGACCACAGCTAGAACTGGATTATGTTTTCCAGCCTTCAGCCTGTCTTACCAGACCGTGTGGATGTGTGGGGCTTTTAGACACCTTTTTTCCCCTTCCCTAATACCTCTTTTACTGAAACCTGTGACCCCTCACCAATATCGAAAGAGCAAACTAATCCAAAACTGTAACAGCAGTCCCTCATGAGGACTGTATTCCTCATGTACATTCCAAGTGTACCAGCACTTGGAATCACATGTATTAAAAAATACCATGTGCCAGCTACTGAGGTACGATGACAATATGAATTTGTCTCTGCTGTTACTTTGCACAAGAAATACCGAAGAACTTTCTTTAACCAGGCCTTACATGCCCTGGAGAAACTGTGTGCTCTTCTTTCAGACAGAGCCTTTGTTACAAAAGGAGTGACGGCTGTAGGGAAAATGCCTGCTGAATAAATAACATTTTATACTCCACTAGGTGCTATAATAACACCCTATAGTTTTTTAGAAGATCTTGCTGGTGGATTTGTGCTATTTTGATGATAGCTGTCGATTCCCAGTTCCTCAGACCAATTGACAATAGGGCCCCTACTGTGTTATATAAAGCATGCACTTTAGCTTTAAAAGCTCAAACCTTTAATCAAATTCGAAATGCCAGAGTAGAAATTTCAAATCACTGTCAGTGTAACTTCACTCACATCTTCGAGTCTGGCAGTCTCAGAAATACATTCTCGACTATACAGTAACAAATGAAATTTGCTTAAGCACAGTGGTGAGAATTTTTAATGAGGAACGATTTGTGTTGCTTTATTTCTCTGTTCATGTGGAGAGCAGTATGTTGAGCCATGTTTTCACAGGTTTTGATTTTTCTGGTTAGAGCCTTAAACCATCTTAATCTCCACCATTCTGTTTTCACTGTCAGAACAGCTTTTCTAAGGATTTTTTTAAATGAAATAGACTGGCTGATAAAATTATACTAAAAAATCCTGAAAACTGCTATCTGACATTCAGCTTTTGAGTTACTCATGACTAACACTGTATTGTACGACAAAATCTTTAGTGGCCAATCTTTAACACCTTTCCCCAACAAAACAGACTTCATCAAGCAAAAAACCAGATTTCCAAATTCCACATTTCTACTTTTCATTCAGGACCCAAACCCCATAAGATAATTAAGGTTCCTATCATCATTATCAATCAGAGAGGAATCCAGCCAGCACTGAGCCAATGGACACTGGTGTTTAGAGGCCATTTTCTTAGCAATGCTGTTGCAGTATCCCTCTGCCAGAGAGGAGGACATCATGCACATGGCCATAAATTCTCCTGCAAGTGTTACTAATTTTGAGTAACAGCCATAAAATCATTATCCTGAAAATATGATATAACTACTATGTCCACAAACCTAGTCTTGTAGATTAGCCTGATTTCAGGAGTGGCCCCAAATCTTTATCAAGACTCTTTCCCTCAGCATTCCAGTTCTCGTGAGGAAATCAGGAACCTCTGAGAGACTTAATGAGATCAGTTAAAGGGAGCAACAACCAGTTCAGGTACAATTGCCAGTCTCAGAGGCTTCCCATTGAAATCCATATAGTCATTCATCTGTATTCCTTAATGTGCCTGGGATAAATGACTCCTCCCATTCTTTACATCCATGCAAAAGAGTAAACTCCCAAGCCGAAACTCCTGGCTGGGTTCAACACTAGATTTTTGCAGTCAGGGTAGGGTGTTATATTATAGCTGCCAGAGCCCAGCTACAGTGGCTCCTCTGAAATACAGTTTCAAGTAAAAACTTAAATCCACTGCTCACCTAAAGTACAAACCTCTCATAACAGCATTATGTAGCAAACATAAACCTCTCAGTGCACCAATGTAATTTACAGGTGGTACTAAATTAAAAATTCTAAACACTGTGAGGGTAGAGACAACACAACTGAGTACCCAAGATTAAAATTTTCAGAAAATAATTGAGGGAAGAACATTAAAGAATGCAAACAAACCATAAGAGGAAAGAAACTGAAAGATGAAAATTCAAGATGTGATATTGAAAGATAGAAAAGAATATTATATGCAGACATGAATTAATGATGTAGCCAGAAAAAAACCCCAAAAGGTGCTTGATACACCTTTTAAGGTGCAAAAGAGGCAAAACAAAGAAATGCTGTGGTGAAATCCTGTTTTCCAAAGTTACAAAATAGAGTTGCAAAAAAAAGTGTTTACATAAAACACAGTGAAAGAACCACAGCATAGGATTCACCAAAAAAGACTAAAGAAACAATTACCAAGCAAAAGCATAGCAACAGCCCACAAAAAAGTCAAAGAAGGCTAATGCAAGGAATAACGATTATTTACTGTGTTACATGAAAATTAATGAAACAAAACCAGAATCAGCCTTCAGTGAGGGCTGAATTTTAGGAAACAGCTCTGAAAGTGAGTTTACTAGAAAGCTTAGCAATGCTGCAAAGGGCACATTGAAATCAGCCCATCAACTGGGACTTAAGTGTGAAATATACACGTGTCAGTGGCATTTCCAGTACATTACTGAATCTATTTTGAAAGCTGTATGCAAATATCTGGTGAACAAGTGAATCTATATCCCATTTAATGAAGTTTATCTTTAAGTGAATAGTCAGGAATCAATTATTTCTGAACAATTTGTAGGTAAAGATAACTTAATGAATATGCATGCAAATATAGAGTAGCAAATACTCTGATGAATATGCAAAACACATGAAGTGTTCACAAGTATTCCCTGAAAACTTTTAATTAGGTACTCATCCAATCAAAGAACAGAAACACCACTTAATTATGTGATCCCAAACTGCAAATCATGATCACAATATGGAAAAATCCCTGCGCTCCTTCTGTAGGCTAAAATAAAATAATTCAAAGAAAAGTAACACCAAATTAAGATCCATTTACAGATAACTCTGGAATTTGATAGATTGACAGTTTCCAAAAAGATTGTGTTAGGTTTGTTTTTTTTTTCCTTTACTGGCAAAAATACCCCTCCTTTTTTTTGTGTCAAAGCTCCTTAGTATTTACTGATCCTGACTACCTCAGCAGAAAGCCATGTAGACCAGGTGCTGCCTGGCATTTCTGAGCCCAGGAAACATTGTCCCAAATCTCTTCTCCAGCAGCACTCAGAAGACAGCACGTATGCAGGGGCTCAGTGAGGTCCTGCTCTGGCTGCCACTCCAGTAAATTTGAGACAGATTATGTCACTTGGTCTGTTATTGAAGAGCACAATCAACTTAAAACGTTTATTTCAGGGAACAAACTAATAAATTACAGTGGCTTCAGATGACCATTAAGCTTGTCAAGGTTTCACTTTCCAAATTACATCTCTTGTGACTTGACTCCACGCAGGAATTGTAATGATGGCCACATAATGTAATGCCAGGCTGACCTTTCCAGTCAGGAAATGCTCACCAGTAAACATTGTGATGACCTAACCTCTAAAGAGGGTACCAAAACAAAAGGAATATGAGCTCAGGCCAGGTGATGGGTGCTGTGGAACAGGATCCAGGCAATGTTGTGTGCATTGCCCATGCTGGGGATCTGACTGAAAGCTGGCACTGCAGTTTATTGCCATTTTCCATAAAATTACATGGTTTACACATGCTCCATCCTGGCGTGGGTTCAGAGGGCTGGCAGAGGAGCACTGAGATAACCTTTTAATGAGCAACACAACCATCAGGGAAAGAATGATAAACTGAGCTGTTATAATTGCTACTTTCACAGTGTATAAGATATGAAACAAGAGATTAGAAGGATAAGAGCAAGCTTTATGTAAGCAATAGCATTGCTAAGGACAACAAGCTCACAAAACCTTTAAAAATCTGGACCCTCCTGGCTGGGACTTTGGTGGAACAGTTCCACAGAAGGTGAACTCACACTTCAGCTCCCAAACCATTGTGGTACAACGAGCTGCAGCAGTGAGAAAGAAAGAAGGTGACAAACTTTCCGTGGCAGGGCCAGGCCAGCCCCTCCTCAGCAGCTCCTGGGGGACCCCTCCCTTTCCTGGGAAGAGCAGAGCCAGGCAGCCTCTCTCCAGGGCAGTGAATGTACTGGGATTCAGGACAGGCCATACCCAGGTAAAATACAGCCACTAGATGTGTTCCAGGAAATGCTAAATCGGCCATTTGTCAGAGATTTCTCGTCTGAATAGGTAAATTGCAGTGAAATTCATTGTATGACAGTGATGAGTGAGGAAAAGAATACCATGTTCTTTCTGAGGGGGGATTTAAGGTCAGTCCTGGTGCACTGCATTCAGTGATATGTGCTAGTAAGTCTTACAAAGTAAGAGCAAAAATGAAGTAATATGACATCCAAAGCCATCCTGCACCATGCAAGGTTTGCTTCTTCCATCCCTCCTTCCACAGCCTGACCCAGGAAAGGTAGTACACAGCCACCAAAAGCATCAAATGGAACAGGGACAGGGAAAAATAATTTTCCTCATGAATCCAGGTCTTCATATGGCTTCCCTGAAACAGGAATAAAACAGTGATGTTGTTTTCACTCTTACATAGAAAAATAATTATCTTAATGAATACTGTAGTTGTGTTGTGCATTTATATTATAACTATCTTTGACTATCACTTAATGATCTTTCTGTTGTCTGAAAATCCCCTGGTGATTGAGTTTGGGTTTGTCTGGTTTTGTTTCTATTTACACAGTAAAAAGCAGTTGCCAAGCAGAACATAATAAATCGAAATTCTGACATAATAAATAGATAATGTATTGTAATTGGATTATTTGTAGACTGTCTCAGCAGAAATTTGCATAACACTCAGAAAGATTGCTGCAAATATCAAAAATAAGCAGCAGAGCTAATTAAGGGGTTTGTTTACATGTATCTTCCTGAAAACACAGTAAAGAAGGAATTAAAAGTCTACTCTCTCTTGAGTTTTTAGGGGAGATTGCCATAAGGTTAAAGAATTGATGACTCTCATAACTACTCTTTTCCATCAAACCCAAAATTTAAACCTCTGTCACTTGCATGAAAAGGATAATGCACCCAATTCCAGCAGCAAGGACTGAAACTTATTGTAGTGGATAGACATGTATCAACAGATCAATAGACATCTGTGTTCATGCAGATCATCACTGAATTAAAGCAGGGAAGTCTATTCAGTTGTCATCCTGGCACATACCAAAGAGGGATTGGTCTTTGTGCCTTCAAATGCTCATGGGCTGTAACCTAAAGTGTGATTTCTGATAGCATTTTTTCTTGTCTGGATGTCTGGTTTCAAAGATGAACACTGCAATAAACGTGGAGGAATAATTAAACTTGAGAAAGGTTTCAAGATACCACTGTAACACTTGCAGGCCTCTAAAGAAAACAAAATGTTGACTCTAATTTGGGGTTTTTTGTCTTTCAAAAACAGAATGAAATACAACGAAACAAACTAAAAATGTTAGTGATTATGTAATTAGTCATAAACCTTGGCCCAGATTGCCAGATTTCCCGAAGAAAGAGTCTTCCGGAGATTTGGAAATCGTCTTTGAGTTCAGTTATTGGGAAATAATTATACATAACTCCTAACCAAAACAGCATAGATGATCACACTGATGTCTGATTTGGCTGGTTCTTCAGGCTTTCAGGGAGAATTAAAGTGTAGACACATACTTTAAAAAAGAATCACTGACTTAAAGGTGTTTAGTTTTGATGCATTATAGAGTTGGTTTCTGTCTGCTGGGGCACTTACCTAGAAGAGTTTTTGCAGAAGAGAGCCCAGGTGCACACTGGAGAAAAGCAAGGTACTTAACCTGCCTCATCCTGAGCCCTGTGCCTGAGGGGGAACCCACAAACGGCCCTGACTGGGCCTGCACAGTGCTTAGAGGGGCATTATCTGCAACTTGGACCCCTGGTGTTCCGTGACTGATTGTATTTTCCTTCACAAAGAGGTACTCCACGGCAGGACATTAAAATTACTTGGATCAGTTGTACAAATGGATTTCAACTCTGGTAACAAAAGGATCTTAACTTTCCACTATTGCTGTAATTTATATCAATCTTTTTAAAAGCAATCTCTGGGGCTAGAGAAGTTGTTTCAGTGACATGGCAATGTGTGCATCACAGTCTTACTCCATGTCAGTTAGGTTGTGTCTTTTCTGTCCTCTCATGGGCCATACTGAACTGGAGATAAATAGTTTTATAATTTCTAACTGTCTTAATTATTCTGTTTGCTATAACTTTTGTTTATGTATAAGCAAAGTACTAAATGGGACTAAAGGAAGGTTATAGTAACTCCCTATATGAAATACTCTCTTTTTAAAGCTCTTGAGAAGAACAAACAGCTGGAATGAGGCTCTGATCCTTGAGAATCAGCACTATGAGGTGGTTCAGAGACATCAGGATACCACCCTTGCCCTCCTGCTGCCTCCACAGGAGAGTTCAGATCTCTCCTGTGATCCTTCACATAGCTGATGCACTGCTTGATGTATGCTAGAACAGCACTGTGAACGTACATTTTGGAAACTCCATCCAGTCCAAGGATTTCTGTTCACTTTTCTAATAATTCAAGCAAAACCACAATTTTAGAATATCTGTGCTCAATTTTGGACCCGTCACTTCACGAAAGGCTTTGAGGTGCTGAAGAAGGTGTCCAAAGAAGGGAAACAAAGCTGGTGAAGGGTCTGGAGCACAAGTCTGATGAAGAGGGGCTGTGGGTGTTTAGCCTGGAGAAATGGAGGCTCCGGGGAGACTTATTGCTCTCTACAGCTCCCTGAAAGGATGCTGTAGCCAGGAGATCTGTCTGTTTTCCCAAGTAATAAGTGGTAGGTGAGAGGAAATGGCCTAAAGTTGTGCCAGGGGAGGTTTAGGTAGAATATTAGGAAAAATTTCTTCAGTGAAAGGATGGTGAAGCCTCGAAACAGACTGCCCAGGGCAGTTGTGGAGTCATCATCCCTGGGGATAAATGCATAAATGTGGCGCTTGGGTCATGGTTTACAGGCGGGTTTGGAAGCGCTGGGTCGATGGTTGGACTTGATGACCTTAAAGGTCTTTTTCAACCTAAACATTTCTATGAGTCTGTGATTCTATGATTCTATCTNTGCTGTAGCCAGGAGATCTGTCTGTTTTCCCAAGTAATAAGTGGTAGGTGAGAGGAAATGGCCTCAAGTTGTGCCAGGGGAGGTTTAGGTAGAATATTAGGAAAAATTTCTTCAGTGAAAGGATGGTGAAGCCTCGAAACAGACTGCCCAGGGCAGTTGTGGAGTCATCATCCCTGGGGATAAATGCATAAATGTGGCGCTTGGGTCATGGTTTAGAGGTGGGTTTGGAAGTGCTGGGTCGATGCTTGGACTTGATGACCTTAAATGTCTTTTTCAACCTAAACATTTCTATGAGTCTGTGATTCTATGATTCTATCTTTCATCAAAATTGTGTCCCACGAGTATCCAGTTTCAGTATAGTCTCTAGAGGGGNTCTTCAGTGAAAGGATGGTGAAGCCTCGAAACAGACTGCCCAGGGCAGTTGTGGAGTCATCATCCCTGGGGATAAATGCATAAATGTGGCGCTTGGGTCATGGTTTACAGGCGGGTTTGGAAGCGCTGGGTCGATGGTTGGACTTGATGACCTTAAAGGTCTTTTTCAACCTAAACATTTCTATGAGTCTGTGATTCTATGATTCTATCTTTCATCAAAATTGTGTCCCACGAGTATCCAGTTTCAGTATAGTCTCTAGAGGGGAAAATGGTGTTAAATAGGATTAAAAGTTAATGAAATATTTTATGACAATATTTTACCATAGCAACAGAAAGTTAGATCTGAGCATTGTATAAATATTAATATTACTCTCCTCATCTCAATCAGTGAAGGACTTGGGGAAAGTGTGTGGAGGGGAAGAATCTCATTTTTATGGTTCTAAAATTCAAATGTGAAAGAAGAAGAGAGATTAGGTTATAAAAATAAGGTGCTGCTAACTTGCCTAATGGCCTGTAATCTGCTGCAAGTACAGCTGCACTGGGCTTTTAAACAGGTGCTCTGATTATAGAGCATAACAAACATGTTAGGCTTTGTAGTGCATTTAATATCTTATAAACAGCCAGGCTAATTTAGGCAAGGCTAATGGCTTAGCTCAGATGGTACTCGTGTAAAAGGTGTGAGATTATATCTGTGTACATTAAAGCAACAATTTCGGTGCTCTGAGCTCCCCACCCTGTGCATCCCAGAGCAGAGCCTGCAGCAAACTCTCACTCAGTGCACTGGGAGATCCAGCTGCTCCTGCCTCTGATCACTGGGTTTACTTTGTGATCCTGTGGCTGTGTAATCTTCCAAACAGGAAAGAAGTTGAAGAAGAGCTTGGTGTCTTGAGGCAGTCTGCTGTCATTTATATTTGCCCCCTCTCCAGAAACCTGTGACTGTGGTTTTTCAAAGTGCAAACCTAGCAATTGTGATATTCCAACTGCCTCTGTGATTTGTATTTTTTGAGGTTCACTTTACCAGGATACTGCAAGCCTCTGCTAACTTGAGACTAAGAGGTTATACTTCCAAACAAGAAATAAAAATCTAAAATGGTGTATGAAGACTAATTCCACTGTGATATAGATGAATTTCAATATGTTAGGACAGGGGGAAACAATCAGGGTATTTTTGTGTGTGTGAAAAAAAAGCAGAATCAAGAACTCAATGCAATGTCCCCAGCAGCACCGGCCTTCTTTGGGGTGGCAGATTCTTGGGTTGTTCACACTTTCAACACTGACCAGATGCTCAGTCTGAGCCATCAGTACCTGTCTCTGCCCCTGGAGCACATCTGGGAAAGACAGCCTGCATGTGGACCCACTCATCTGTCACTGCTTTGTGCTGTCCAAGTAACACTTTATGCCTGTGGTTACAATTGTGCTCCCTGTGGGCATAAAAATGAGGTGTTTAAATATTTTATTAACTAGATCATAAAGCCAACATCCAAGGAGCTGATCCTACCTGAGGCAGTGAGATCACTGCCCTACTCTGCTCTGCAGCTGCTCCTATGCTAATTAATCCTTCTGAGAGGTCAGCACAGCCACAAAAGAAAGGAGACATTGGTTCAGGGCAGATCAGGCAAAAGAAGTTTTGTGGGTGCAGAGGAGAGAGGGCAGGAGAGGTAAGTGTTCCATAGGAAATTACAGTGAATTTCTCCCAAACTGGAGCTAGAGCCCCACGTTTGCTTCAGTGCCTGTGGGTACCTATATGGTGCAAAGTTGTAGCTTTGGGATTTGTAAATAACTATATACTTTAAAATTCACTTCTTAAATGAGGTTTTATTTTTAATCACTGTTGGATTTTTTTGTCATGATGATTCTGTATACCTTAGATGAAACTTAATTTAAATGTAATAATAACTTTCAGTGTACTTTTTCAAGTTCATAACACAGTCAGAAATGTTTAAGTGACTCAGATATTTTTGCAGGTTCTGGAAGATTTTTTAACAACATTTAAGTTTTAATATTTATGCTCAGTTGAATTTTGACACCTACAATATGCAAAAGTGATGTGACCTTTTAGGCTTTCTGTTTTGTTTTTATTTGAATTGCTGCTGTTCTTTCGAGCATCTGTTTGGTGGCATACTGTGGAGGAACACTTATTTTTGGATTCTTTATTTTAAGAATAATGATATAACAGATATGCCATTGTTAGTGGAAAAGCAAAATATCAAAAAATAGCATATGAACCTGGCAGCTCAAATACATCTTTCTGGGAGGCATCTTAGTGAATCTATTTCTTACTCCAGTTGCTCCACTAAAGAAGAAAAGTAGGGGTTTTTTATAGCTACACTAATGCCACATGAGCCATTCTCATTAAAAAATTTAGAGTTTCAGATCTGATGCTGAAATCCAAAAGAACAGTAAGATTAAAATATGCCACATCTTTGATGTGGCATCTCCCATTTAAGGAGGAATACTGTAAAAGAAAAAGATTAACCTTCTCATGCTGTAAAAATTCAAAGGTTAAGCCCAAAGCTTTTAAAGCAAGCACACACACCATGGCTTAAGCTAGAAAACATTTTCTCCCGGTGAATCCCAGAGTTGCAAAGACTCTATCTTGGCCCAATTAAGTTCCTTGAACTCTAGCTGTCTATGGATGTATATAAATCTCCCTAAAATCCTACAGTAAGCCAAGAGCAGGGTATCTGCTATTCTAATGACTGAATGATTTAAGTTGTATGTCTTCCCACCAAGCACAGTGCAACACTCACTCCTGGCGCTGTATCACTCTGTAGCATATTCCATGCTGGATACACCACTCAGGATCACTTTAGATTTTATGTGTGCTTCATTATGCAATCCTAAAAGCCTAAAATGTGATATAATGGAACATTTAGCTCAAAGATAAGGAAAACAGCACGCTGCACTTTGCAGCCATTTGATATCCTGACAGGAAAGGGAACTGACGCATGATAAAGAAATAAATAGTACTAGCAGTGAGTTATGGCTTGTGGGGATTCAGCCATGCATTATTAAAGCAGTATCACGACACAGTTCACTTTGCAATTGGCCAGGCCACCATTTTGCATTCCTGCAAACTGACTGGTTTCCTGTGCAAGCAACTGACAGGAGCCAATGAAATGAAAATATACGTGCAAATGGTAGGCAAGAGGATGAAATAACAAACCCAAGGGCAAATGTGCACATCCTGTCAATTCCCAGACCATAAGGAAAATAAAATATTCAAGCATTATGGTGATTCATAATGTATAGAAGGCAGATAATGTAAAACAGTTGTGGTGATCCCCTATCACACAGGACACAGAATTGCCCCAAATTATGTTTCCTTTCTTTCAGGTAAACACTTTTATGAAAAACAAGTTTTAAAATGAACATTGAGGAAAAATCCAGTGCTGTCTATGATAAATCACATTCTGGTTAGTTATCCTCACTGTCATAATTCTGTAACAGGCTCTTTGATTAACAAAACATCTTGAGTACCTGGATTCCTTCTGATAAATGTATTTTCTATTTCTTCCACCGTTCCCATAGCTACAAAACTCCCTTCAATTTATTAACACCCAATAGTTCAGAGAAAGGAATAAGCTGATTAATGATATGTAAAGGGGAAACTCAAGAACATGAATCCAGGAGGCCCTTCCTGGCACAAAGAAGGGCTCTATCATAGGCTCAGGGCTTCAGAGCAAAAATCAGAGGGGAATAGAAAAAAAAAAGCTAAAAAGTGTAGCTAGCACCTGTTCAAAATACAGAATACTAATAATAGGAAATTCTTTTCTTGATTGATTTGTCAAGCAGGGATCTTTGCACAGAGTATCTGAGGTTTTGGAGTATTAATCTGAGTTGCTGCTGATAAAATGAGAATATGTGAGGTTTCACAGCAAGAACATAAATTCTAATTATCAACCAAAGAGAAGAAAGAATTAATTCAGTAGGTTATATACACCAAAAGAGTGCTGCAGTTGTGGATGTTGAAGTAATAAATATTATAAATATTTCTTACATTTTCATAGTCTCCACATGCCAGTAGCTAAACAAGGTTGAGAAAGAAGAATCAATATTAAATTACACTCTTTGCAAACATTAATAAATACTTTTGTTACTTCCACAGCCCCTGTATGAGAACCCAAACTAATAAATCAAAGCTTGTTCCATTTTTTTTTTTAGCCCTCACCCAGACAAAAGCAGGTAGAGACATTAAAATGGGTGGTTGGGAAGTTTTCTTTTTCTTCAGTTATTTGTCTTTTCATTGTTTCCCTGACAGTGCTACTATTTCCATTTTGATACACAACACATCAGTCCAGTTAGAGTTGTGTCATTTCTGGAGTACTAGCTCTGGAAATAGAGAATGATACACATGTGGCAGTGACTCCTGAGGATAAACAAATGCAGTTAAAAATGGCAACAGTCCCAGATAGAGGGCTTTATCCAGGGCAGAAATTGTGTCTGTGGTATGATATATGCAGTTAATTCCAGACAAATCCACTGGTGTTCCTGATACTCTTCAAGCTAGGAAGAGGAAGGAGAAGTAGTATTGGAAAGAGGGTGAAAATAATTCTAAAATTTGGTTGTATTTTATGGGGAAGTTTTCTTAGATGAAAAAATGAAAGAAAATTATATAGTGCATTCTATACTATAGCTATGTTCAAAAATATCAAGTCAGATATTATATTAAATCAGAGAATTAAGAACATCTGGGCCCCATTCTATTCTGCATTAATGTTGGTGGGGGCCAGAAAATCAGGACCAGGCTTTGAATTTGATGTGACTTTTTATTTTCTAACACATTACTCTCTTTAAGAAGGAAGAAAGTGAGTGTGTAGGGAAAGGATGAGATGAAAGAGCTTTTCTTTGTTGCTGTGTTAATTATCTTGAATTTCTAGCAGGTTGTCTGGCAGAGAAAAATAAGTTTTCTACCATATTTATTATTTTTTTCACCTATTGTTGCAGCAGGAAAGAATTTTCAGCTTGAAGGGTTAAAGAGGCGTCCTTTTCACTCCTGCTTAAATAGCTGAATGATGCTAATGGCAAAAAATCTTTCGATCTGCTACAGAGCTGCCCATGTTTTGCACAGCCTTTTTTCCCAGATAATGGGACAAACAAATATCAGTGCTTGTATTCCACCATAGCAGCAAACCTTTTCTCATGCTCCAGCCTGTTTGTTTTCTTACAGTCCTTGGAGGGGGAAACGAGAGGGGAAGATTTGAAGAAATAAAACCTGAAATCTCATTGTTCTGCAGAAGATAAGCATTATGTGGGATATCTGAATGTATGAAGAGGCAGTTAATATTGTGGTTCTTTGCAACAAATACTGTGCTTAAAGGTCACTCCTGACAGGGGCTTTCAGAGCATCTGTTGCTAGGAACACACAGGCTGAATCTCATTACTGAAAACTATTTGAGTGACAATCATCACAATCCTTCACTATTCATTATCTTTTCTGCCTTGCAAGAGATCTGTACCCTCTTTCCCTCATTCCTGTTACCCAACAAATATGCCAGACGTTTTTCAGTTTGACAATGTTGACCTCAAGATCACCTATTTCAGAGATTATTTTATTTCTGTTTTGCACTACCGAGTGGAATACTTGTTATCTTGAAGCAAATTATTAAGGAGATATTCCCCATGAATATTCTAACCACTGAGCCTGATGAAGAGGTGATGTAGTTCAAACATTCTGACCAAATAGTTTCATTTAAGCAAACTACAGTTTGAATGCTTCCTCAGTGTCTTAAGAATGACAGCATTAATTACATTTGCATCTTCCCTTGAAGTTTGCTTCCCATTCTGTTTAGAAATCCCCACTGCAGTGCAGAATGGAAATACTGGCTATGGGGAGGAAAGCTGTACGAGCCTTCTCAGAGGTCTACGTTGCCTTAATTTGTAGGGAGAAAGAATTAAGTATTTTTAAAATCTGATTGAAGAGAAAATTTTATGAAAAAAAAATATTTACAAATCAGGGACTGATTCACATTCTGTCATCTATTATATTAGGCAGGCTTATTTTTTATTGCAAGCATATGTTTTAATTCTTTAACATATTTAGCAATATTTCTGTTAATTTAAAAGCCTTTAAATTCTCCATGCCAAAATACAGCTTCCAGAAAAATGTGATGCAATAGCATCAACATACATCTCTCTTGGTGTTATGGATTTTGCCAGTTCTGCTGTTCTTGCCTTAGAAGCACTGGAAACATCACCTCTTCATCTGACAATGAAAATTGGCTAAAAATTCTGGCTAAAAATTTTCACTTCTCCTGGAGCATGAGGGTCAACCAGTTCTGCCATTAGCTTGGAAATTTTAAGTCTAGGAATGACTGTGTTAAACACTCGGGTGGACATGAGAAAAAGCAGTGCCTGTGGGCTATCCCTGCAATGCCACTGACCTTTAAAGCTGATCCTGTGGAGGAACTGTGCAGCACCTGAACACATGGTATGGCCAACAGGAATTTATGAATCTCTCAGCAGAAGTTTGGAGATCTGGCTCCTCTCATAGGAACTAGAAGTTCCCTTGGAGTACAAAGGCAGTGAATGTATCGAAACATAAATATTGTGAACCACACCAACACCCTGAGTTGTAGAACAGATGAAAATCTTGCAATCTCTACACCTCAAACCAGATTACCAACAGACTGCACAAATCTGGTTTGACATTAACATATCTGTCTTATTTTATTTTTGTTAGTTTTGTGTCATATTTGGTGTTGTTTGTACCAGTGCAGGGATGACATTTAATAACTTCAATTGCTGCATCTGAAATGGTAGTCTGGGTTTTTAGCAGCTAAGATATAGGAAATATTGGGAGTTTAAATATTCTGTCATTTGTTATAAAAACCCAAAATAGTATACCTAATAGAGATTTTTCTTCTCCCATAAACACTTAAGGTATACATTCACATCTAGCACTTTTGAAAAATCCAGGATAAGAGTCCAGTAGTGTCAGTAGTACTACTTATCTATTAATCTACTGACTGTCATATAATATACATTGCAAAACTTTGTGACTTCAGTGTTCGTAACTCTTAGTTTTCTGCCACATTGCCTCCATACATCACTGAAAATTTGCTGATTTTTACTGACAAGGGCAGCAAACAGAGTTTTCCTATTTTGTTTATGATACTTGTATATGGGAACAGGATAGCCATCCTGAATTATTTAGTTCTCAGTATATGGCGTATTTTTGCAAACAGCAATCAGCACATGGCAACACTGATTTATTCAATAATGTATTGGTTTCTCTTACATGTGCATGAAGTGTTTTGCCTAAATATCATTCTGTCCAGAGGGAAAAACATGAGAGCTCAAAACCCAAACTGCCTAACAGTGCAGACATAAATCCCTGTGGGCATATTCCCCATTGTCTTCCTACCTGTGTCATCCTTCATCCTTTTGTAAAGTGGGTACACAGTACAATCAGGTCTGAAAAGCAGATGATTTATTCCGCTTTTCACAATGGTAAATGATGATACAAGATGCAGAACAGCAAGAAATTTGATCCTTGGTCCTCTGTAAGCCTCTTTTGTTTGCTCCGAAGTAGCAGCTGTATTTCAGGTCAGAGATTAAAGTGTATTGCAGCAGCTAGAGTAGTTGCCATAAAATGCTTTCATTTCCCAGTAGTCACTAAAGTGATCATCTATTACCAAGTTTTTATGCTGTCCCTAGGAAATATCTAGCATCTGAAACAAAGCAGCTGGCAAATACTGATCCTTCACGTTGGGAAAGTTGCATATGCACACTACTTTCCACTTATAAATACAATCTGTATTATTCTCTTCATTACTGGCAGAAGGTACTGTCTCAGAGCTGGTCACCACTAAATTTCTGAATGTATAAAATTTCCAATTAAGCCTACATTTTCAAGAGTACTCGGTGCATCCAGAGGTCTCTTGGAAATACAGTGGTTTCTCAAGTGAGCTACTTTACATCTGCCAGAAAAAAACGTAACAGGAGTAGCAATATCCAGTGAAGAGGAAAAACTAACTTGAACTTGCATAGTCTTCCACTTGTTTAATCTTCAGAGTGATTATTTCACCTGTTTGTATTCCATGCAGTAATATGATAATCCTAAATTACGGTGGAGTAGTTATTAAAAGTACTGCTTTGCAGAAAATGTCACCTGAACGTATCATGTCCTGTTTGTGAAGGTGGCAGTGGTGTCTGAGCTGTTTATAACCTGTGGTCCTCACAGTGCTGGGTCCTTGGCTGTTATCCAAGCTACATCTGATTTCTTTTATTCACGGTTTCTGCACACAGAAATATTTGCTTCCATATCCAGTAAAGATTGTGTGCCACTCACACACATCCTCCTTCTGTTGTCACTGCTCACAAATGTCCTCTGTGGATGTTCCTCTCCTTCACAGGGTAAGTTCTTTTAGCTGGCTTCAAGTCTTTCTCATTTTGAAAGTAGTGTAGGAAAGGGAAAATAATTATAAACAAAACAAAACAACTGTCTTACCTTTCATGAAACCCTTTCAAAATCCTTTAAAAAATCATTTTCCTTTGCTTCGGCTTTGAACTGCACAAATCCAAAAGTTTTTAGTTGGCACAATACCCACCCAAGATCAGAAAAAGACAGATTCTTGCCAGACTATTTCTGGGAATAAGTTTGAGTAATCATTCTCTATGAAATTAAGGTAAGGGGTTTTGATTCTAAAACATAATAACTGAGAGTTTTTCAGGAAATGCCTCATTTTTCACAAAATGCCTGGCATAGAGAAGGAAATCACATTACTGATTAAAACCAACAAATGTAATGAGAATCTAGTTTTCATAAAAATAATACAAGCTGTGAGAGCAGAATGAGAGAATAATATTTTTATTTGTGACTGTAGCTACATGTTAAAATATGAAATATTAATAAGGACTATAATAGTTATCATATTTTATATTTTTTCTAGATTTTTGCCATATCACTCTAATTCAAATAAATACCAATGAGCTGCATTAAAAATAAATTTTAAATAAATGGAACAGCATGTACCTTTTTCCTTGGAATTACTTTACTTAAAAAGATTACTAGTATTTCCACATGTTCCACTTTGATTTCTGCAAATAGTGTCATTGTTAAAGAGTCACAGATATAATCAATAAAGATATATGAATTGGCCTAGAAAACATGAAACAGCTGATTTTACAGAGACACGAGCAGAGCATTTTGCTGCCCAGCACATAAGCACAACAGAGTGCCAGAAAGGGGGACTAGGAAAAAGGAATCATAAACAGCCAATGGGTTTTTTGCACTCCTGCTTTTGGTGGTTTCTTGTTCTTACTTTACCACTGAACTCTTGGCTGAAACTCTTCACTTGTGAAAAGGAAAAGAAAGGGCCTTAAGAAATGGCTTAGTTTGACTCAAGGTGAGATTTACCAACAGCAGCCAGAACCTTGCACTTGCCTGAACTTACCATTTCACCTCTGCACAGATTCTCACTGGGGTTCAGCTGACAAACAGTTGCAAAGGAGCAGGAACTTATTGGCTGCAAGAAAAGGTTTCTGCATCAGATGCAAATACCAAATTGCAGGTGCAGGAAAAGCTTTGTATACGAACCTGCACTGTGCAACACACGCAGTTTTAGAGAGATGAGGGTAAAGAGGGGTGGCCTTCCTGGCTGCTGTGTGTGCTGGCTGTACAAAGCCCTGTGGGCTGGATTTTGCTTTAGCTACAGCACCCACATCTCGCTTCTGTTGTTCCTTACTGAATGGAGAACCCCACCTGATGTGCGAAGAAGCCAAAGCTGTCAAAATACCAGCAAACACTTCTGCTCTGAGCTGGACTGCACCTCTTCTGTCTTAAACCCAGCCATGGACAAGGCAACTTCATTGACAGAGGTGCAATATTTGACAGCACCTTGGAACATAGAGTCAGAGAATTTATTTGGGTTGGAAGAGACTTCTAAGATCATTGAGTCCAACTGTTTACCCAGCACTGCCAAGTCCACCACGAAACTTGTCCCTAAGGGCCACATCTACACGTCTTTTAAATACCTTCAGGGATAGTGACTCCACCACTTCCCTGGGCAGTCTGTTCCAATGCACAGGAAGAAAAATACACATTTCATCAATTATTTACTTTTCATTTCAATTTATCTCCATCTCCTTCTATTTTATTTCTGTAACTGTGCTACCTTATTTTGTAAAGTGCTTTAGAGATTAAGTATCAGGAAAGACAAAAAGAGAAAAATATATATCTTGATTTAGAGATTTAGATTTTATAGAGAGAGATAATTATTAGCATCACCTGTTACATTGTTCCAAAATTACTTCCAGAGCCCTAAGAATGAATTAGTTACAGGAAATTAGAGTCCATTACATAGTCCTGTTCACAAAGTAATCAGTAACCAACAGCCGTCCTTCAATTTAAAAGCCCATCTTCCTAATGGCCAATGTAATGCTGGCTTCAGGTTAAAAGAGCACGTGTTCCTAGTTTGTCTGTCTCAGCAGAAGATGATGGTGTATTTGCACCATGCTGACACTCCTCCTTATCTGCCTGCACTCCTGTACCTGGAGAAAATCACTAGCAGTTGAGATAAGCCGGTACCTGAACCCAGAGCTGACAGATTGTTGCCTTTTACAAGGTGAATCATATTTCTTAAGATGCACAGCAGAGGAATTTTACCCTGTGAAAAGGGAAGCGACAGGTTTAGAGCTCTGTATCAGTGGTGGGAGGCTTGGAAGTTGCACTGACCAAAACTACCACTTTAGAGTGAGTAATAGGAAATGTTTCCGTGTTATTATATTTCAGTAAAATTAAATATTTCAGTAAAATTAAAGAAATTCACTTTCTTTCTTCCATCACCTCCTTCACTCATCAGATGCCTCTTGAGGGGCTCACCATGTTCAGTTGTCCCTTGGTCTTGTCTGTGCAGACTAGTAATATCTACTTTGATACATCAGATTTGAATATAGTGCAGAATGAAGGGTGGCTGGGACCTCAGCATTCTGGACATGCAAAAATAAATTAAAAAAAAATACCCTAGATCATTAAATAAAAACTGTGAAAAATTGAGCAACAATTACAATAAAATTAAAAGCAATAAGCATATCAAAAAGTAACAGGTTGTGAGCATTAAAAACAAAGGTGCTATGACTGACTATACTGCATCCGCTGTTGAACAAGGATTAATTGTTCCCATTGCAGCTGTGAACAAGATAAAAATGAAACACCACCTTCCTTATGGATGAAGGAATAGCCAACAGACAGCCAATAAAAGGCAAATAAAAGCACACCTTTGTATAATGAATCTGAGCTCTACTGTGGCTATTTGTACAGGAATGTTAGTGTGGGGAGAAACCTGCACTGCTGAGCTGTATATTTTATTTCTCTCTATATCCTGTAGTTCCCATGGCTTGGATTTGCACCAGCAGTGACAAGATGCAGCAGAAATCTCCATTTAACTCTATTTTCTGACCAAACAGTGCATTTACTCCAGCTGTGCATTCTTTATCAGGATTTGGCCCTTTGTATAAAGGTGAATGCTTTTTTGGCTGTGGTCCCAGTGGGGTGTTTGATAACTTTGTCAGAAAGAATAAAGAGAATGTAATGACTGAACAAATAATGTGCTGTCAAGGAGACTTGAGTTACAGGAACCGAAAGATAGTCCAAAATGCTTTGCTCTTCAAAGAAATCTAGAAAAACTTTGTCTTAATTTGGCCTTCAGAAATTTGACATCAGCCTTTGCTTGTCTGCAAACATCAACTCAAACATGGGAATTTATATGGATAGTTAGTCCTTGTGAGAGGTTCCTGGCAGGCTGCTTCCCTCAGGTCAGTTGTGTACCATGTACAAAAACTACCACAACTGCTTTTTCACCTCCATTCCTCTAAAAAAAAGTCTTACAGATTGTACTAGAAAATAATTCCTCTTTAGTTTTTTTTAGAACCAGTTGAACAAGGAATTATCCCTCTTATGGAAAATTAAAAATGCTCAGAAAAGCTATATATTTCAATAGAGTTTCAATATATTTTTAGTACCTCTCCTGAAGCATATTTCAATCAGCAAATTCATCGATACTAAAGTCAATGGATATTATTACAGAAATAATCCATATTTTTTGCTTTATAAGCAGGTACACAGCACAGATGCAAACAGAATAAAGTCCAATGCTCAATATATTTATCCAGCTTTTCCCTTTGAAGACCAGAAAAAAATCCCTCCAAGCCCTGGAAGCCTGGCTGTCACCTTCCCTCAAGCCAGCCAGTAGATGTTAGGGGAGGGCAGTGGGGCAGATATGCTTGCCTTTGGAGAGCTGGGAATGCTCTTTTGGAGCTGCATCACCCCTTGGCTTAGACACGAAGCCCTGATGCTGCTGCAATGGAGAGCCAGAGGCTGATGCAGCTGTTCAGTAAAGGGATTATTTGCCACTCACAGCAGTGATCTAAGGAGGCCCTGCTCTGAGCTGATGGTTGGTCCAATTGACCTCCAGAGGTTCCTTCTGTGACTTCAGAATACTGAAGTATTCTGCATGCCCCAAAAGCCCTGCAACTGCACAAAGACTCCTTCAGGGGGAGAGGAAACAGGGATTTTTTTTGCTTGTCTTCATGCTGTAGCCATCATCTCAGTCAGCACAAGCCACTGCCCCAGAGGCTGCCTTACCCAGAGTATCCCACTCTAACTGCCTATTGAGGCTGTCTCAAAAATGCAGAGTTTTGCTTGCCCAGAGAAATGGGAAGACACTGGCAATTGGGGCAGCTTTGTAGCCAGTTCACTGCTCTGCGATGGTGGATCCATAGGTCCCATCTTCAGGGATGAGATTATGAAATGCAAGAAGAATCCTTGGATGGTGGCAAGAGCACTTCCTACAGCCACAAAAATAATCCGCTCCAAAATGATGTTTTGTCAGTTAAAAAAGGAGACTTTATTTACAGAGTATCTTTTCAGCTTTTTTTGAGGTATTTTCAGCTTACACACCTACTGCTAGCTTGGGAACTTTAGCTGTGTTTGTTTTAAAGAAGGCTGTCAGTGCATCTTTAAATGGTTCACCTTTTCACACCGTTGGGTCTCCCCTATGGAAACTGTATTCTCTCTTTACATCATGATTAAACTCAGCTCAAAAAGCTAAATATGCAAAGGCATGACACAGCCATGTCTCCCATTTCTCATCAACACAGTAAACAAAGGGAGAACAGTAACAACGTGTGGCACAAAGATTAAGAAGTTGAATTTCTGTTCAGGTCTTTTTCCTTGCTACTTAAGGCAATAAATCATTTCAATTAGACGTAATTAAAACAGTTTGCATTTGAAACATGAATTAAAATTGAAATCAGTATTATCCAGTTTCCCCCTTGCACATTCATCTCAGCTATCAGGAGGATATTGCATATCTATCTACTCTTGGCATAGATTAAGTCATAATTTACATCTTTTTTTATATAATCTCTGGTTGTAATCAAGCACTGGTATATGGATTTCTATCTTCAGTAGCACAGTTACACCATCTTTTCCAAGTTCCTGTCCAGATACCTCTGGGCTTTAAATCCCTTATTGTCTTTTCTAATTTTCCCTTTTCATCTAAAATTAATTAGAGTACAGACTCTCTTGTCTTTTTGTTATTCCATTCAGCTTTCAGGGTGGTTTTGTTCTCCAGCTGAACAGTTTTCAAAGATTTAATACACTGGCCTCATGTCTATGAGTGTGAATTCAACAAAAAGAGTGCCACAACAGATATGGGCCAAAAAATAGGTAAAGAAAAATAAAGAAATCTTTTGTAGCCTGTTATAAAAAAGGACAACATTATGATATTAGAGTGCAGAGCAGTGGACTGATTAATTAAGATAATAAAACCGATATAATTAAACATGACTTGGATTCTGTTTATTAGCCCTTGTGTTGTCAACTAAACCTTTCAAACCCTGTAAATAAGCAAGCTGAATGACAGGTGTAATTGGTATGCAGGGGATTCAAGTTACTTAATGTTGTAATTTTTTCTTGGTTTTCAGTCTTTTAGAGCATCAGGTGTAATGTCTGGAATAAACACATTGATTTGGTTGTATTGTCAGTGGGTCACTAATCAGAGAAATCATTGATTAGACAGTAATCTGTCAATTAAGTCTGACACTGTCTCTGGTACCTTGGCAATGGGGGGGCTGCGTTCTTTAAACTGAGACATTGACCTTGTCGTTTTCACCGTCTGGAGACTGAAATGAGGGAGGATTCACAGTAAAGACAATGCTCTTATCTTTTGTTTTATTCCCTTGTAATTTTGTTTTGTTTTGTTTTTTGGGGGGTTTGGTTGTTTTTTTGGGTTTTTTGTGTGGTTTTTTTTATTTTTAGTTTGGTTTGGTTTGGTTTGGGGTTTTTTTTTCTGAGTAGGTTGTTTGGTTGGGTTTTTTTCCTCAGCTCAGGTCTGATTATCATGTTTTTCTGCATTTCTGTCTTTTTTAAATGAACACATGCCATTCCTGCACGTAGGTGACACTTTGACAGGATGTTAAAGCACTTTAACAATCTCCTCCCCACAATTTCCTGAAAAATCATTTTCAGGACTCATCCATTCAAATGATGAAATAACAGTCTGCAAAATTTCATTTTGGGGGAGTCATCCTGATTGCCTGTTGAGGAACTCAGGACATCACTCGCCAGCAAGTCTGATTGTGTGTCAGTATTTCAGAGCTCCTCCAGTCTATGGGCTCACTTCATCCACTGTGTACCACCAGTGAGAAAGGGAAGTGAAATGTGATGTTAATCTCCCTGGATAGTACTAGAATGAGTAATTCTTCCAATCTAGCAATAAGACACAATGTTAGCCTTGAAATTAGACACTCGGGCTCCAGTTCATCATTAATCAGAAAGGCACTTGAGCACGTCTGTACCTTTAGGCATGTGCTTAAGTGTTTTGCTGCAGTGGGGCAGGCTAAAGTAAATGCTGAAATGATTTGTTGAGCTTGTATTCCAACATGTTGTTGTTAACATTTGTGTAGAGCAGCAGGAATGCACGTTGTTTTCTACAGGAGACTGAAGGCAGTTATCAGACTCTCATCTCAATGAATTAAATCAACATCACTTGGAATTAGTTTAGTTACATGAAGCTGTCAGGGCTGTCTTAAGAAAAGATCCATTGCACTCCGTGATCCAGGGGAAGTCTGTGACACCCTATCAACTCACAAGAAGCAAGATTTCACTTTGTACCACAGGAGCTCATCACCCCTCATTCTCAGAGCATGTACATATTTCAGATCTATTTTCAGTTGCTTTATTTATATCTTAGAAACACAAATGGAAGAGAGAATTAAGAAGCCAGATTTCAGAAAGCATTTACTTTTACCTTAGAACAAAGCTGTTGATAAGAGAAAATGAAAATCAACACTTGAGTACAATTTTTATTTTTCCTGTCCCATTGATTTGCATAATATATAACATAGTGCTACCTCATTATATAGTGAGGGACCTGAAACCCAAAGGTAGAATATGGAGTTAAACTGGTATTTAAGGTGACATTTCAGGGGATTTAGTCTTTTTTCTCTCCCTTTTTCTGTCTTAAAAAGTTTTCCCATTAAAAACAGCCTAAGAATCTAAAAAAAAATTTGGAAAAGAAGAAAATTTAGAGGCATGCAGTAAATATACTCAGATGCATAGACCGGTGCTTAACTTAGAAAATCTTCTGATATTAGTAGAGAGAGAATTTAATAAAATAGTACTTATCTCCTAAGAAGCCTGTAGAAACATTAATCAGGCTGTGTGAAGGATGTTCCCACTTGGTTAGTTCTCAGTCGGCAGGTTTTCCCTGTGAAAAGGGAATGACTGGAAGAACAGGAGATGGCTATTTCTGTGTAGAGCAGTTCAGCAGAGGGGGGTCCTGCCAAAGGCTTCAGGCTGAGGCAGGGGATGAGGGAGTCACAGGAGGACACTGTGTCCTCAGGCAGCCAAGTGTCCCCTGATTATAAAGAGAGGAGCCCTAGTTCCTTTGTTAATGACACCGGGCTGTTGAGTCAATGACTTAAGGCTGCTCTGGGCAGTTCACTTTCAGATGGAGATCTAGGCAGATCCACCTTGACTGTCTGATTGATTTGGCTCCTGTGACAACTGATGTACATGCTGAAGTAGGGCTGATTTTCCACACCAGAAAATAAACTAAGTCAGTACAGGACTATTGCTTAAATTCAGGGAATCTGCTCCAATTTATTAAAATACAGGGAAAAATCTTGGTACTTATTCAGTTGCTTCACTGCTCTTTGTTATTAATGGAAACCTGTCTATACAGAGCTGAATATTAGTATTCAAAAGGAATATGGATGCTTGTTCATTATTGTAAAAAAAAAAAGTCACTTTCTTTAAAAGATCTTTGTTTTCCTCCTTTTCTTTTCTGTTCTCTCTCCACTTCTCCCAGCCAGCATCCTATTGAAATTGTTTACAGCACTGACACCAGAACACTGATCTGATGGAGAGCTCTGAAGTGCTTTGGTACACATTTCTCCAGTGGGGAAAAAGCAGTATCCAACATATTGTGCTTACTTAACCTCCCTTTGAGCAGCTGTTCCTCAATGGAAAGCCATCAGATTTCTGTTCTTTTTCTTCAATGAGATGTTAGTGGCCTTCACAGCATTTCTATCTCCCACAATGAGTTTCTGATAGTAGAAATGTAACACATTCAGCACTATCAATTTCAGACACAATACACAGGAGTAATAGATGTTAAAAATTGCCTTGGCCACACAGTATATTGTTAAAAAAATAGATTTCTTAGAGCAAACTCTGGGTTTAAAGGAAAGGTGACATTGTTAACGAATGTCGTCTGAGTGATGAAGTGATAGATGCCTGGCCATTCCTCTCCATGGGCCTTCCTGAACAGAGGCTGTATGAAAGAAAAGGATATTTGTCAAGGAAAACTGGATGGAAAACTATGGTTTTATGACATTTATTGTCCTTTCCTCAGCTCCTGTCTGCTACAGTAGAATAACTAAATATTTGTATAACTTCATATTTCGTTTAATTTTGAAGCTGATAGTGATGAAAGGTATAAGCACAACTTGGAAAAGTCCTTCTCAAATTCATTTCACCTATATTTCCCTATCTCTGTCAATGAAATGAGAAAAATTATTACATATTTAGGAGGGATGTATTACCTTAGGCAACTGCATATAGAAAAATAAAATAGAGATTAAAAAAAAATCATTTCCCCCCAAATTAATTTCTGGAAGGAAACAAAGTCTTCACACAAAAAGATATTTTCCAGAAAGCTGTGTTTACCATGGAGTAGTTTAAAGAAGTGATTGTCTTAATGCACACCTTATATCAAATCCTGGTTATGAGATAACTGATAATAATACAATGGGGAAATTAAAAAGTGTTTCATTCTGTACGCTTTTACGCAAATATTTGCCTTCCTGCATAGAGCTTTGAGGACAGAACATGACAAAAATCACCATCCATCACTCAAAGAAATACCCCTCCCTGAGTCACCCTTCCTGTATTAGTGCTGGGACTCACCTGTACTTTTATCTGGCTACTTCCGACCAAGCCCCCTTTTAAAAAAAATAAACCAAAAAAACCTCAATCATTCTCATGGTTTGTACAACCTGTCAGGGATCTGCTCTCAGATATCAGAATATACTGATAAAGACAATAGTTCCATACTGGTTTTCCCTGTACTGTGATTACATCAAAATTAGAGAAGAAATGTTATTTGCAGAAATATGCAAACTAGTAACAGCTCATCTGTAATATTCACTGATAGGCAGCACTGGCAAATACCCACTTATTTGCTACATGTAATCATCTTGATATCATTGGCTATTCCAATTCATGAGCCAAAATGCTTAAAATTCCAATTGACAGGTCTTTGTCATTATTATTCATTATGCTCTGTTAAAGCCATTTAATCGTGTGCAGGCCCTACAAAGGATTTCTTCCCCTTTCTCTTTTAAACAAACATGCTTTTGAAGGTAAGCTTGCACAGCAAATAACTTATCCAATAGAAATAATTAGAGAGAGCAACAGGGAAAAAAATCTAATCTGCTGGGAATTGTTCTTTGCTTTCATTGTCCTGCAGCACCATTTTACCAGAAAGTGCTCTGAATAATTTAGGGGCTGCTGATATGATTGCAGTGGCTTCCCATGTTCTTTACAACTGCTTGAGGTCAGTGTCCTATCTGGTCATATTTGATGCTCCAGGAAAAAGAGGAAGCTCCAAAACTGAAGGCAGCTTATCAACTAGAAAGATCACTCCAACTGGATTTTGTAGGTCACTTGAGGTGGACAGTAGGAAGCAGCAAATATTCAGAGACATGATGGATTCAGAGGTTTATTTCAGCAAAAACTCAAAATGAGAAAACTGATTATTATATTCCTCCTTCCCATGTTTCATGTTAGTGGACAATGAGTTGTTGCTGAAGTCAATAAATATAAGGTATTAGGAGCACTGAGGTAGAAAGCCATCTTCTGCTCACTAACAAATTAGCACTGTGCAGCCAGGAAGAGTCAAACTTGGACCTTTCAGGTGTTTTCTGCCCTCAAAGAGAGTTTAAACTGAAAAAATCACACCACCTGTCCCTTGTGGATGTCTTTTAATGAGGGCTTTAATTATCACCAGGTGAGTGCAATCGCTGCTAACCCTGGCCTGGGTTATTTCAGAGGTTCCTGGGCACACAGTCAATCTTTGGAGCCCCAGCTCTGGTTGGTGCCTATGCTGTGAAGCTCTATCTGTGGTGGGTGTCTGGGGCAGAAATTTGGTTTGATGAGGTGCTGGGGCCCCTTTAAAAAGAGGCAAAAAAGCCTGAAGCTCCAGTGTGAGGGGGGATGCTGAAGAAAAAAAAAATAAAATAAAAAAGTAGTGTAATGACTAAGGCCTGAGAAGATGCCATAGTACAGGTTTCCTCACAGACTGTGGGGGGCTCTGTAACACAGCAGGGAACTGTGTCCCATGGAGAGAAGCCCAGCCTGAAGCAAGAGAAAATCTTGAGGAGCAAGGAGCTGCAGAGAGGTACTGCTATGTTCTTACTCTCATCCCAATGCCACTACACCACCTGGGAGGGAGAGGAGATGGAAATGAGGGAGGGGAATTGAGCTTGGAAAGACAGGAATGGGGGGGAAGTGTGTTATATATTCTGTTTTGGTTTTTTTGGTGGTTTTTGTTTTGGTTTTTTGTTTTTTTTTTTTTTTTTTTTCAACTATCTTTTAATTGTCAATGAGTGAAACTAATTTTCTTTAAATTGAGTGTGTTTAGCCGTGATGGTAACTAATAACCAATCTCCCTGTCATTGCTTATTCTCATGAGCTTTCATTAATCCTGTTGTTCCTGGGGAGGAAGGAGTGAGAGATCAGCTGGAAGGGAGTCTGGCAGCCAAGGTCAACCCACTACAGACAAAAATCAGTCAATTCAAAATTGTGTACTTCAGAGATACTTTTGCGTTGTTAGGCTCTTGTTCATTGCATTCATTGTCCAGACTGAAAAGTCAGAGGCCTATTTTTGCTATTTCTGGCTTTCTGTAGATAAGGACCAATGGATTTAATGCCATTTAGCTAAAAGACAAGTGAGACTGTTGGAGGAAGTTTCACAAAGTGAGTACCCTCTAACCTGCAGGATGTTTGCAGAATACTTTTGGTTGCTTGGATCAATTATGTCTGAAGAAAAGCATGGGATAAAACTTGTCCCTGCTGCATTCACTGCATGCTGGGAAAGTCCTCATGCAGAGAGAGATCCAATGTGATAACTTCTCTCTTAGGTGTTGCAGGCTCTATGTAAACCTCTTCCCACATCACTTAATCTAGTAATTCTGTGCAATTGATACATCTGAAAAAATGCTGCCTGTTATAAATGTGCAGAAACCAAACAAAAATTAGAATATACAATTTATTAATTGTCTCAACCGAATGATGTGCTGATAGGAGTTGGAGCTGTAGATGTAGTTAGAGGCTGTCTAGAAGTGAATGAGTGATGTTTTATGTGACATGATGTGTTCAGAGATAGCAACTGGTCCTGAGTCCTGGATGTTGGTGTCTTGGAGCTGTAGAAGAGTGAAAAGCAAATCTTCCTTGTCTTACTAGACTTATTCCTGCAGGTTGATATGTGTAATGTTGGAGATGTGAACAAAAAAACTTCATTTAATATTGCTGGGATTTCTTACAAGGACTTCTCTGACTGCAAATTACTTTCGTGTTGTTTTTTTTATTTGATAGAATGATCTAGAATGTTGTAGTTGGGACTTCAAGTCATCCAAAACATCAAAATATCTTCAAATATTAAATAGCAATACTTCCAACACATTCTTCCAGATAAATTAATCCATACTGTGCCTAATCTTCACAGGATTTTTTGCCTTTAGGGTTTTTTCTTTCATGACATCTATATATTAAAAAAGGAGGTTTGAGCTGTGAATCCGAAGCCCTAGAAGGAGAGGTGCAAGAGATGGGTATGATCCTAAGAGCAAAACCTGAACCTAACAAAGATGTTGCAATGCACAATTTAACACTGCCATCAAATGGCCAAATATATTTCTTGTTGTGCAATGGCATCTTAGCTGCCTTTTATAAACATTCTAAACAGCCTACTTGAGTCATATAAACTTAAAACAAAACAGCACTGGCTTTCTGTTTTCATGTTTTGATGGGATATAATCAGGAATATAATCATGCTTCTGTAGCCAGCTTTGGTAGGAGGGGCCTTGCTGGTGCCTACAGGGCAGAAGTAGTTTTACACTAGGCTATGACCACTAGGTGAGTGAGAGTCATTACTGACAGACACCATGGGCCAGGTAGAACCTGCTTGATGGGTGTGATCAAGCTTCTGGCTGATAGTATACTGGGGAAGTGATTTCAATGAACTAATGCATTAGAAGTACATCTTTCTTTGTCTTTATACTTCTGTAAGTCATGTGGAATTAACATGAAACTCCTTCAATTTATGCAGGTCCATATATTTCTTTTATTGCATATAATGAGCCTTAATAACCCCTCAATATTGTCGTTAATTTGAACTTTAAAGAGCCGTTTTTGAACTTCTTGTGGATGATTTGATCTCATGCAATCTCCAGCCTCTGCAACATTTATAATAATCTTGCCGTCTTCAACTAAAACTGTATTTAATATTGAAATTCCCCACTTAAATTTCCAACACAGTATTTCTTGCTGCTTTAATTCAGTTCTGAAGGGCCTCTTCCTGGGCAGATGCTCTCACAATCACAATTCCTTTTTTTATCTAGCCTTGGAGAATTCTTTCACACAAAATTTGTATGAATATAGTGCAGATATAGACTTTCTTCACTGCATTTCTCCAGTTGCTATAGAGCAGTCTTTCCTAATCTTTGCTTTCAATATATAACTAAAGCTGAGGGAAAAAACCCCGCCTGTTTGAGATCTGTCTGCCACATGATTTTATCAAAGACTTAATGATTTATATTCAGCTAAACTGAGTACTTCCCTCTTTTTAAATCCAGCTGTTTATGCCCATGAAACAGGCTTAGTTGTTTTTTTGGTTGTGGTTTTTTTTTGTTTGGTTTTGCTTTTTGTTTTGCTGCTTTTGTTTGCTTGGGGGTTTGGGGGTTTTTTGTAATTGCTATGTTCCATATTCTATTCTATCCTCTACCAGACTGAAAGAAGTGGGCATCTGCCCAATGTTTGATGTTATCTAATGCATTTGTACTATTAGTTTTATATTTATTATTGTAGCATCTAATCTCCTAGTTGTTTTCAGTTAGTGCTGAAGCTGTGAAGGATTTGTAGTCAACATCTGTTAGAAATTTGTGTGTTTGGACATCTTTGTGTGGTTGTGCACCATACTGCTTTTCTCTGCAGTAGTTGCTATGGGGCTGTGATTTGGATTTGTGCTGGAAACAGAGTCAGTAATGCAGGGATGTTCTGGTTGTTGCTGTGTGAGTTTGTAGAGTCAAAGCCTTTTCTGCTTTTCACCCTCTCTGGCCACTGAGGAGGCTGGAGCTGCACAAGAAGTGGTGTGGGGGTACACACACAGCTGGGACAGCTGACCAAAGGGATATTCCATATTGTGTGGCAGCAGCTCAGCCTGTGGAGCTGAGGGAAGGAAAAGTGGGGGATGCTGGAGGCATGGCCTTTATCTTCCCAGCAGCCACTAAATTTTCTCTCAAGTGCATTATGGTACACACAACTTGTATTTTAAGCTATAGCTAGCTTCATGGATTTAGATCCATCAGTACTTTGTAGTGTTGTTCATTTCACAGACCAAAATGCCACCTGTAAGGTGCATGCCTTAAAACTAATCCAACTGTCAGTATAGGGAAACAACTGTCTTGTGCATTTAGTTCACATAATGAGACTCCTTATTTACTGTGAGTTATGGGTATTACTGACTCATCTCTTTCTTCCAGCTGCTTTTCAGTGCTAGTTTCACTTAAAAATACAGTTTGGTTTGGTGCCCCAACTCAGCTTAACACTTGTGATTTAAATAAAAAAAAAGGAAAGTAGTGTTTATGATCTCTTCCCTTTTCCTGTACTCTCTAATTGAAACAGAATCCAAATTTCATGTAGAAGTTGGTAGCAATTCCTCAGGTTTTTAAGAAATCACATAAGCCCACTGTAGCTACTATATATCTTTAGCTCCTGAGGTTTCGTTTAAAGTCATCACCTTGTACTTGGCACTGAGCTCATGAGAAACAAAATTAATTAGCTTTGTCCATCTTTGTCCTTGTCATCTATTTATGAAAATGATGGCAGGTCCTCTGAGGAGTTGGAAAAGTGTAGATTAATCTGTGGGCTGAGACTGCCCAATACATTATAGTTCTGTCTTTAAGGTCTCTCTACTCCTGATTTACAATAATAAAACAAACCAAAAGTCATAGGAAAGTCTTCCTAATATTCCATAAAGGAGTGGTTAACTGGTTTTATCTTTGATTTATATGCTGTTGAGGGAGTAACCTTTCCCTGCACATCCAGAATTTCTCTCTGCCTGCACCATAGTGTCCTTTGTTCAAATAGCGACTGTTCAGGTAATTCATTTTTACTTCATGCTCTTCTGGCTACTGGCAAGTGAACTGATCTTCAGGCATAATTGCAATGAATAGTCCTGTCTCGCTCATATTGGGTAAAAACATGCAATGTCTTTAAAGCTACAATAGGCAAATCTCATAAATATGTAAATGTCTCTGAAAGGCTGCTATGGAGAAGCCAAAGGGCCTGGGAAAGCTCAGTGCAATGCTGGCATATTCTGTCAGAGGAATGGAGACCAGATCCTCAGCTACTTCAGGGCAGCCTAATTCCGTGAAAATCAGTGGTGCTGCTCCCCTCTTCTGTTAGCAGAGCACCTTTTATTTCCCCTTCTGCTTGGTGCGCTTCGGTCTGACTTCTTCCCAAGCTATGGATGTGAGAAGAGAGACACTCTCCTTGCTCTGATGGAGTGGAGCCCTTCCCTGAGGAGTTAAGTGCCTTTCAGGAGCTGGACCTTCAAACCCAAACACTGCAGCGCCGGAGCCCTGACTCAGCACCCAAGGGGCTCGTTTGTTGATAATGCTGCTCCATCGATTTAGTGCTGTTACAGGAGCTGAATTAGGCCCATTATGCCCTCCTCAAGTGACAGAAGAAACTGCAGCTATAACTCAGATTTCCCTGAGCCATTCTAACTACTTAACTGGCTTGGCTTCCAGACACCTGTCTTCCTGCTCTCCCAGGGCATTGGGAGTTGAGCAGCACATAAAGGTGCAAGGCTATTTTCTCCATAAATGAGAACTACAGCTTGGGTCTATATGGGGAGTACATATTACATATCCAAGCATAGAGAAATGTAACAGAGCACCCATGAGAGCCGAGAATGGCTTCAGAAAACAATCTATAAATCTCCGGTGTTATCTTTCTGACAGCCTCCTAATCTCTGCAGGTTGTTGTTAAGAGCTGCATTAAACTAGCCTGTCATTGATCCCAGCTCTCACTGCTTCTCCAAGAGATGCACTTCCTGTGATCAATTAGGAAAAGAGACAACAGCTTCTTAAAAGCATCTTTACAACAGGACCCTGCAATAACGTATCTTCCCAAAATGTGTATCTCTGACATTTACATCATACTTTGTCAAAGTGCAGCCAGCATCTGCACCAACAGCGTTGTTCAGTCTTCTGAAATAAGTGAAAACGTTAGGTTCCTCATGTTGAACCATCATTTTTGCCTCCAACTTCACCCCAAGTAAAAACAGTTATGTTTAAAAAGTGCTTGCAATTTCTTGCCATTGAATTAATTTTGAGTCAGGCTTAGATTAGCTCTGGATACTGCCTTACTCTTAATGCCTTCTTAGGGGCAAACAGGCTGTGAACCTGGCTCCTTGTTAAAACTTTGAGGAGCAGCCTGCTTATTGCCCTGATGTGGCACAGAAACTTAGTGCTGGTAAGAAAAATACCGCCCCACCCCCCAAAAAAAAAAAGTATAGCAATAGGGGCTTGGCATTGGATTTCTACCATGTTTTAAATTGTGTTTCTCCTGACTTGTGCACTAGGTGGAAAAGGTAATTTTTATCCCCATTCTAGCCAAGGTAAAGTGCCGTTGTGTTGATGAACTTTAACTTAATGTAATTATCTTTAGGAGGTTACAGTTCAAGTATTAGAAAATTATTGGCTCCCTCGTTTCTGTACAGGAGCCTGAATGTAGGGCAGACTGAAGCATGTAGAGAAGGACAAGTAATGCTGTATCTCTGTTGCTTGGTATGGTGGCTTTTATACTGGGCTATTTAGTTCCAAAATAACTTGCATCATGCATATCAAGACTGGGCTTTCATTTGCCACTCCTCCTGCGTGTATTTTTAAAATGTTTTTAAGATTAAAATTAAGAAGCGATTGGCCTTTCAACTGCTGTGCTTTTGTAGTGCTTGGAGCGGTCTGTCACCTTAACAAGGGAACAGAGTGGAAGGGGAAGATAATTATCTTTTGAATTTAAGATAGGAATTCTCTATATTTTCTGGACTACAACAAGATAGAGTAGCACAAATGCTGCTGGACTAGTTTTCCATTTTGCATCTTTGTAGCCGCTGACAAAGAAAGCTAATTTTGTGTCTTCAGGAATTTTAAGATGAGATGTTCTAAAATCGCAGCAAAGGATGGCTGTGTTTCTGTGTGCACTTGCAACACTCCATGTAATTAGCAAGCTGAGCAGGAGAGCTGTATTTAGCTCACTAGCTCTTAAATGGAGTTACTTTCATTTGTTTACTGAATGTCTCTACCCACTAAAGGCTAATGAACTGGTAATGGATCTGTCAGAAAACGGAAAAGACAAATACCTCTAAATGTTGCTATTGTAGCCTAAGAATGTGGCTATTATTGCTCCTCTAACTCATGATCTTCATAAGAAGGAAGGTGGTGGGAGATTTGGTATTCAATGCGTGTAAGGAAGCACAGGCATAATTTATGTGCTGATGGAGTGGAAGGGAGGAGAGTAGCAACCCTCAGGAAACAATAAAATAAGCAAGCATATTCTTCCCGCATATTTTGGTGATGACTTTCCCATCTACATCTCCTGCTCCTGTGTAAAGTATATTAATCTTCCCAATTTTCATTTGTGCTAGATAAAACCTTAAGGAGTGAAGCACTCCTTGAAGTTCATCAGCTGAAACAAAGGGGCAGTCAGGTTATCAACTTCAGGTGTGATGGGGAAATGCAGTGTTCGGAGGAATGCCCAAATAATAAATTCAGGCTGATTTAAACAAAGAAATTTCTCTCTGAAGAATATGAAGAAAGTACGTGGTCACCACTTGCCTGAAAATTACACTTACTATGTTTTGTAGTTTCAAGCATTTTTTTTTTGTGAACTAAAATTCCAGTCTTCTAAATCTGCATCACTTATTTTGTCACAAAATATTCCCTGACTGAAAAAAGCTAAGAAAGCTCTGGGCAGGCAGCCTTTGCAGTTGAGTAGATGTAATATTAAGTGCAGTCACTGAGAGATCAAAGCTTTTATGCATAAGATTGCTATGCTAGTGCAAGCAGACCAATGTTTATGTATTGAGTAAACAGCACTAGTAATGCTTTAAGAATAAAATGAAATAATTTCTGCCTTTAAGAAATAATAATTAAATTTCATAACATTCAGATATTGGAAGGATTCTGCTGTCTGATTTTTAACACCTCTAACTTTTGGTAGCAAAATATGTACATATGTCAAACTTTTTCTTGTGTAGTACAGTTTCAGAGTTTGGCGATTTTTTTCCCTATGGTCTGTTGTCACTCCTATATATACTTTAATTTTTTGTCTTCGGTCTCCTCTGGTGGTGTTATTCTGCATTTGTTAAAATTTTATGAGAGGGCTGTATTTATGACCCATGTTACATTTTACCTGGTGTTATTTCATTCCTTCTGCGTTTAGAGGATGGGACAGGTTCAGACTGTGTTTTGTGTCAGAGTTTGACTCTGGACAAGTGTGGAGGAAGCAGAAGAGACTCCTGACTCTCAGCTCAGACCTTTCCCTAGAATCAGAGTTGTTTCTTTGCTCTTACCTAGTAAAAACAGTTTGAATTTGGAAATTATTCATGGCTACAGGAATAGATTGATTCCATCACTGCTGCTGTTTGCTGAAGCAAGGGCACAGAGTTTCACCATCTGCATTAATTCTTTATTCCTCTCCAACAGAAGGTATTTCTGCTGACCATCTGAACACAGTTTTCAGGTTCCTTGCCTGTGTTCAGGGTAATAGATAATATGGCTATGGAATGTAGATCAGCACAACAGTTTTTAGGGGCAGAGACAGTTGTGGCCTAATTTTTTTGCAAGTAAGCGGTAAATAACCTAATCAGCCTTTAGCTGTGGCATGGCCATTAGAAAAATTCAAACAATGATTTAATGACTCAAAAAGAGGTAGGCTTAGTTTCCTTCTGGGAGTCTGGGGGAGCCCAACAAGCCAAAGCAAGTTCCTTTTCTATTGAAATCAAGCTATTGGAAGAACACTCTTGAAGAACATAAGATTGAAGAAAAAAAATTATGGTATTTCTACTTTCTCAGAAAACACTAATAAACCCTATGCAACTATGATTGCTCCTCATCTAAATATGTGCTCTGTTTGAGAATCAGGATGGCATCTAGATGCTGTTGTGAAAACAAAATGTGTAATAGTTCCTCAGTAGACTGTCATGACTCATTCAAAAATTAGCCCAGTGTTTTCTATAAGAACTTTGTAGCATTTCTTAATAGCTATTTTAACAGTAGTCCTTTCTGAAGCCCTTGTTATTTTTAACATAATAGGTGTAGGTTTGTAGGAATTTAATGCTACACATCCCTGTGAGGTGTGTCCCAAACTGAGTGCTCTGGTGCTGACACAGTGAGGTGTGTAACCCCAGCTTGTGAGAAATGCCCTAACACAGCTCCTTCCCAATACTGACACAGCACTGCACACATCTTGGTCAAGGAATTCCATACCTCCATTCCATTCTCCCACAGGACTGTGGCACCTCTGGGCTCTTGGAGGCTACAGTGTCCCCTTCTCTCAGGCTCTTGATTGTGCACTGTCCCTACAGCAACCAAACACGGCTGCTAATATGGGGAAGAAATGTTAGGAGATATTAATACTCTGGACAGCTTACTCCTTTTGGAAAATCTTACTTTCATTGTGCCCTGCTCTTCATTTTTCCCCTCTGCTAACTGTTCCTGTTGAAACAAAGTGGATGATGGGATGAGTCAAATGTAACCCATGCACCAGTGGGACAGACAATGATAGCAGACCCACACCCAAATTTCACTCAGAGTGTTGTGATCAATCCTAGACTTAGCCTGACCTTGAACAAATCTTCCTTTCATCTTAAAGTAATATAGGAAAAGGGGTTTCCTGCAATCTGGAAAAATTATGTCTGTACAGTATGTGACTTTTTGTTAAGATTTTAGTAGCATATTGTTCTGTTTATGAAGAACCCAAGCTGTTTAAAAGTAGAGATGTATAATTTTAGTTTAAGAATGTATACTGTAAAAGACCAATGTGCCTTTTTAGATCATTAGATCAACATAGATGGTCAAAGGCAGATGCTGTCTCTACAGCAACATGGAACATGTCAATAGATGTCACTTTTTTTGTAGATATTGTTTGTAAAATTAAAAATTACATTGCAGTAATACATTTAATTTTACATGCATGCAGATTCCTTGTTAGCGTATTTAACTAATTCCTATTTAGCATATTTAGCTTATGTCTTGTTTAACATATAAAATTACATTTTAAAATAAATGAAATTACATATACAGTATAGACATTTAAAACTCAAATTATTTCCAAAGTAACATCCTTAACCAGAGAAATATCCAACCTGTCTTGCAATAGTTTTGCAAAATCATTACTGTCACTTCATAGAGACTTGTTGAAGAACGCCTGTGTTAAAGCATCACAAAAAATGGAAAATAAAGTTATTATTTCTGGAGGATTCCTCATAGTTTTGCATTTTGAGGTTTTTATTGTAAACAGGCTGTTGTTTTCTCAGCATGTTTTGGAGTTTAGTAAATAGCAGATTCCTACCACTAGGTTTAAATGAAGAGTTTCCAGAGAGAATTGCTGGTAGCACAAGAAAATGCTGTCTTTACAGCTGACAGCTGTATTTCCTTTGTACCTCACAAAACAGCCCTGGGATTGATGTGTCAGTGTGTGTTCGTGTCAGGGATTACTCTGGAAGGGACTGGTAGCACGTGTGCTTCTGTGCTTGTGTAATTCCAATGAAAGTCATCTTGGTACTCAGGTCAGGCAAGTTACAGCCACAGCTCAAATATTCTACTTTGAAATTTACCCCTGTTCCTCCTACCCACATCTTGGTTTCAAAATCCCCCAATCTTAGCCCGTGAAGCTTGGGTGGCTGCAGAGCTTAAAGGATATTCAGCAGAGCTGCAGAAGCTGGGTACTCAGTGACCACCTGCATTGTGTTACAAGCAAGTTGCAGGGTTCCTTCGCTTATGTGACTTGATTTTGTAAACCACTATTTAGGCTGTGGCTATTATACATGCCAGATTCTTTTCTTTCAGTGAGGACTGGAGAATAATTGAAATTCCATAATGTTTTAAGTACTTTGGTTGGAAGTGAGAGCATATATGTAGTTTTAATAGTTTCTGTCCTCAAAATTCACTTCTGTATTTTGATTTGCATTTATTCATAGAAAATATGAGGCATTTTGTTGTTGAGTTTACAAGAGTATTTGTGGTACAATCTACATTTGTTATCAGAATTTTAAAAATGCTTGTTGGGCTACAAAGTTTAAGATTTTCAGAAAAATATTGAGGAAGATCGATTTGTTGTGTACTTGGACAAAGCCTAAAATATTGCAGAAAGTGAATGTATTCTACAGATATTTCCTTATTTCAAAATGGAGGTTTTAATTTTTAATGATTCTGCAGTACTTTTAGTTAGCGATTTCTTGTCATGTTAGTTTTAATAATTTTTCTTGCCTTTTACCTACATGGATACTATGAAATTTTCATTTTTATATCTTAGGAAGAATAGATTTTTCGAGTCACTTAAAAGCCATAGAACATAGGTAGTTAGCTCTTGCTAGAAGTTTTGGGGGGTTTTTAAGTAACAATTAAGTTGTACTATATTTTAGCAAGTACTTTAAAGGCCAGTTCAAAACAGAAATTTAGCTAAGGCTCGTAAAATAAAGGGAAGCGTCTCCATAATATTCCAGTTCAAAGTGCTGCCCTTTAGAGGATTTAGTGGCAGACCATGAAGAGGTTTGATGTGCCAGATGGAGCACTTGGGGAGCGCTGAGCCTTTCCTGGATGGCAGGGCAGGAGCTCCCCTCTGGCTGCAAGGGCAGGGTGCCAGCAGAAATCAGATGTGAAGCCTTGTGATGAGATGTAAGAAGCAGAACATTCCAGCAGAGGGAACAGAGCCCAGGCTGACACAGGCTCTGTTTGCACTGATCTCATTGATGCTGATTGCACTGTGGAATGGGGGCTGGGGCATCGATGGAGCTCTGCAAGCACCGGCACTGTGAGCTGTGCTGAATCTCAGGGTTCAAACTGCACCAGCCTTGCACTCAGCACGGCTTCACCAGAGCTCTGCAAGGACCCAACAGCTGACACGTGCTAGAGGGAAATACCACTTTCTAGTTTTGGTGCAACCAAGATAGCTAAACCTGTGAAAACAGATGTCACTGTACTTCCAAGGCTCCAGCCTGTTAAGAGCGTTCTGGCGCGTAAAAGCCAGCAAGGAAATGTAGCAAAGGTCAACAAGGTCAATGCATGTGGCAGTCAGTCAGAAGCTGGCATCAGAAATGTATCTCACCATGTCTATACACATTAATTAAAGAAGGATACAGATACATAACGACAGGTTGCACACACAGCATGAAATGAGTGAAATCAAAATTAGGAAAGGAAGTAGAAACAGAAAAGCATTATAGAATCACAGATTTTAAGTTGGGTGTTTAGTATATATCTCCAGGGCAATATAGATTTTTGACAGCAATGCTAAGGGAAGAAATCAACAGGTTCTGAAATCCTTGATTTGCAGTACAAAGACTATAGTTTTTCAATGTGGTGCTTAGATTAAAAAGCTCTGGTAAACCAGAAATGTCTCTGTTTGCTGTGTCTGTTTCCTCTTCTCATTAGGTCTTGGCAGTAGTATGACAAAATTCAGAATTTCTCTGAGATGTAAATCCTTGGCACGATTATGTTCTCAGCAGTCATATATATTGTCACCCACCTAGGTCTAATAGTTTTAATGAAAAGTAAAAAAATTAATCCTTCTAGCACTAAAGTAAAATTGTAGTTTAGAGTGACCAGAATAGCAAGCTTTAAACTACTTAAATAATAAAAGTTGACTATGTTGCATATACTTCCAGATAAGACTTAGAAGCTGAGAACTTATCCTTTTAAGATGGTCCAACATAGATTAATTTTGTCTTGAGTATCTGGTGGAATTGGACGCTTTGTGCTTGTTCTTAGTCACCATCATCTCCTGGAATAAAAGCGTTCTGAAGAAATCCATGTTGTAACACCCTTTCCTAACCTTTCTAAACGCAGGGGTACCAAAGAGGAAAAAACTCCCAAGTTGTCTTCTTAAAATATTACCAGAATTTGGATTGGACAAGGGCACAGGTGAGAGCTGCACAGAGATTATCTCAGTTTGTGCCAAGGCCTAAACAATCCCTGATTAGCTCCTGGATTAACTGGAGCTTCATAAAAGCATTGTACAATTATCTTTTCTCCCTGCTTGAGCTCTGCACAAGAGCTTTACAGCCAGAGCCAAGGACCTTACAAGGATAGAAAATGCTGTGATTAAAACTAAGGTTGTTTTGTTGTTTTGTTTTGTTTTGGTTTTTTTTTTCAAATAATAGGCAGGCAGCAATTTCTATCAAACTGCTCTGCACATGAAAATCTGTCTTGCCAAAGCTGGAGTTGACTCATCATGTGATGCTAGTTAATAATGAAAACATTTCCCAAACTTGCCTCAGACAACTACCAATTTGTTTTTCAGAAACAAATAATGTCATTTTCTCCAGAAATGCCTCTTTTCTATAAGCTTCTGTGATGCTGGTGCTCAAGTACCCATATTTCATCAGCATATGGAACAATAACAAACAGCTATGTTGTCTCCCCTTGTGGAGCTTGATTGCAGAGAGCCATTTTCTGTCAGGCACTGGGAGCTTGTTTAAATATTGTGCTCTGCATCGTTGTATCTTCCCAAGAAGCTGTTTAATTTTGTCTAAACATTTTAATTGCGATCCTAAGGGAAGGGAAGTCATTGCCCATATTAAACATGAATCCCATTATACTAAAACGTTTATGTTTCTCAAAGGCTATTTATAGATGCTTTCCTAGTGTATGAAAATGTAAAATGCCAGAGCTGAACAATCATCTCCTGGCTGTGCTTGCCAAGCTGAACCTTGGCTTGTTTATTCCAGTGGTCAGGCAGGGCACATGAACAGGGCTCCTTTCAGCATCCCCATGCATTCCTGGAAACAGTGGTGGGTGGCCTGTGGAGCCCAGGCAGGTACCAGGGGAAGGGTGTGCTCAGCAAGCAGAACAGAAGTTGCCCTTGCAGATGTACAAGGGAGAACCGTGTGTAGATTAAGTCCCAGAGGGACAAAACCAAAGTGGAATTGAATAAATGGTAATTCTGCCACAAATCTGTAGTTAACAGAGGAATGAAGACACATTGCCATATTCTTGTCACAAGTGTGGTGCATGTGTTCTTCAGCATGGAGCAGATTTGTTTGCCTGCTTGATTCAAAATATCGTGAGCTGGTGTGAACCACTGGTTGTACAGAGCCTACCTGTGTCTGCAGGGCTCTTTGCAGATTAAATTGTTTCTCTTGATAGCAACCATCCCTTCCTCCCCACAAGTGGCCATGAAAAAATGCTGTACCAGAGTCTCTACTGGTAGTACAGCACACTGATGTGGATTACAGATGCAAGTATCTTTGCATTTTGCACTAAATGGAGCCTGGATGTAGCTGTGGACCTGTTTCACAGCTTCTCACTTTTCAAGGGTTCATGAAGTCAGTGAAAGCCCAGCTTCATTCACAGGAAAATGAATCTGGAAAACCATAATCAAGGAAATGTGGGGATTTAACAGCCAGTATAATTGCTGTTACCTTAGATATGCCATCAGGGGAACATATTTACTTCCAGATTATTAGTGAATCTCATGCTTAATAAGAACATACATGGTTTTTAACATTTCATAGAAAGTATCACCAACAACAAGACAGCACTCCTGGCAATACCAATAGCACAGAAACCTGTTATTTTCCTGAAAGTGCAGCTTAACTTCTATCAAAGGCAAAACATCTAAGAAAGAGAAAGCCATTATATATTTCTCAATACTCAGCATAGTCTTGTATGTTTTTGTGTTATTGACAAGAATGAGTTTTCCTTCAAAAAACGTTTTCAATAAAAAAATAAAGTTTCTGGAAAAACAACCTGATTTTTATAAAAATATTAGAATTCCTGGAAAACAATTTAATTTGGATTCAAAGACATAGAAATCTGAAGAATATAAATAGAAAAGGTTTCATTTTCTTTTTTTTCCCCCAAAGATATTTCTTTTTTGAGCTACTACTATTTTTTTTTAAGTTAATACAGATCAGTGTTCACAGGAAATTTTCTCCTCCCTGAAAGAACTTCCCTTTTCCTCAGTATACTGAGACTGGCTGTAAACATCCCACTGAGCTAGCTGGCTATAGACTGAAATTTCTTTCTGTTCATATATCATTACTTAGGAGTAAACTCTAATAAAAATAAAAGAATAGTAGAAAGTGCCAGTGAGAGACAAGCTGTATCACCAAAACTTGCTCTTTTTTTCCTGTCCTTTCTCCTCCTTGACAGTATTTAATAGACCACCTGACCCTGCTGACAACAAAACTGTGAAACTGCATTTTCTAATATCCATAGCATCACAGGGAGCATCCATTTCTAGGAGCCCCTGAGTGCTGAGCTAATATTGCAGGCTTATTTGGTCCTGCATAATTAGTTATAATGACAAAAAGGACTACCAGAACATAAAGCCTTTCCAGCAGGCACTGTCATTTCTGGGTGATGTTTTATATTGTCTAGACTGTGGCTCTCCAGCTCCAATGGAACCTCAATTAATGTGCAACATAAAAGAGGGTGAAACATTTTGATTACTTGGAGCATGGAGAGAAGAAATGATGCTAGCAATGTATTTTAATGTATTAATCTTGCCCTTTTTAAAAATAACATTGCAATTTTTTTGATGTTAAGAAGAAATTAGTGCTTTGCAAAGCTTATACAGCAAATTAAACAGGAAGAAGACAGACATATATTGTGTTTTGTGTGTTTGTAGCCCAGGTAACTGTATGTCTGCATGTACTTGTGCCTGTTCATGCATACATGAATAATTCAGTCAGCTAAATAGTAGCAGGATGCAAAGTTGAAATTGGACATTGTAACAAAGGACATTTCTAAGTGCTATTAGTACTTGGAGCTATATCTACACAGCAAAATTGACAACAGGTAGAACTTAACACCTTTAATTTAAATGGTGCTAGATTTTGCCCATTTCTTTTGTAACTTACCTGTTAATATTATAGAACAATTGTCACTGTTAACAGATGTGTAGATTTTATCATCTTGGGCCAGTCAAGAGTCATTAATTTGCCAAGTTTAAGATCAAGAAGAGTCAGTCATTTAATGATATCAGAAAATTCCTGACTGCTACACTAGTCTGAATGTCTGCAGGGAGTGGTCAGGAGAACCCTTGCATTGGCAGTCAGATGTATTTATTTTGATTAGTAGTGTGAATATTTCATTCTTCATGCTAAAAGTTAGCCTGACTTGCAGAAAAGAGCTTTTGCAGAAAGACAAGTAATAGAAGAGTGACTAAATACCATATATGCACACCACAGTAGGAATGATATCTACTGACAAGCAGATATCACATACAGTGTGCAGGAATCCAACACTCCTTTCTTACATTGGCTTTAAACTGGAGATTCAATTCATTGTGGATTCCTGTGGCCATGTAGTCTTCATCTGTGCCCGGTTCAGAGACATAGCTCAGTCAAGTTCTGTTTCCCATGCCATATCCCAACAGAGAGCAATGCTGAAGAGAAAATTGCCAGTTCCAAATAGAACTGTTGGCCAAGAAGTGCATCAACTTACAGGAGACACTTTGAGATTATATAGTTTTAAATCAATTTTCTAATTAAAGAGGGTCTGAGGCTTTTATTTCTCATTCCAAATTACAACTGAGAATTTAGAAGTAACAGCAGAACACATTACCAAACATTCACCGAGCTTCTACCTCTCTTTTTTCTCCATATTAATATTAAAAAAAGCATTTTGCTATCTGTAGGTGTTTGGTGGATTGACTCTATAATCCTATATCTATATTGAGTAATTATATTCATGTGTCTTCACTGTAAGCTGCAAGTTAATACTCTGTCCTTCAGAAAAATATTGCAAAAATTAGGGAAAAGGAGGGACTTTTTCCTTCTAAACCTCTGCAAATATGTACCCATTTCCAGTTGTGATACTGTGACAATGCAGTGCTTATCACATACCCTTTGCTTTTCACAGTTGTATTTTTGTGACTATTATAAGAGAATAGTCTAAAACTGTGCTGTCCCCTGCCAATTTCTCATTTTTATGACACAAGCAAATGTCAGACTTGAGCAGCGACATAATGTTTTGACTTCTTTGAATATTATTTACCAATGTAAGTTTTGAGTAGTTCACATTTGGCTGCCAGTTCTGTTTGTACCCAGAGAAACGTGCTCTGTGCTAAGATCAAAAGGAATCATTATTATGATTCACTGAGTGTAAGGAGTCATAAAAATATTCTTATAACACTCTGGCAAGGACAAAAAAAATAGCTTGGCACTAAACCATGTATAGGGCTGTGATTATAACATAATGGCAGAAGATGAAAATTAAATCCATTCCTAGAACATGACTGTAAAGATTTATCTAACTATATTCTGGGAGAGGTAATTTGCTTGCTCTCGTTTGGCAGCAGGACCCAAGAGGTGCTGAACCAGGCAGAGGGTGGGTTATGTCTCAGGGTGACTTGCAGAAGAGTTCAGCTGCTGTTTCACCCTTTTAAGCCTTTGTGCCACAGATGCTCCTCTGTTGAAAAACTTAACTGAAAAGTTAAGAACAAAGCCTGAGATCTGTAGATTCAAAGAGCAGCAAAAGGCACTGGCACACCCTAACATAGGGGTGGTCCTGACATTTAAAATTAAGAAACTTTTTCTAGGCATCTAAGTCTTCTTTGGATTTTGAAAGGTTCCTTTGTACTTCTCCTGAGAAAACAGTGAATTAGAAATATGCATGTGAGTTATGGACAATTTTGCTAGAACCCTTAACATTGCAGCTATGCATTTATTTGTAGACTGTGATTTAAAAAACACAGAGGAGAGTTACCTCCTTTCCCTCTATTTCTGAACCTGTGGTGGCTGACTGCAGCCTGTAAAAATCATGTGTGCCTCAGGTAACACTGTCAGTGAGGACAGTACCAGTTGATTTCCTCTTCCCTGGTGGCTTCACAGAGGAAGAGATTTTTACAGCTCCACGAGTTGAGCCAGGATAGAGGAGGAAAAGTAAGCTATGTCAGAGACAGGAACTGCTTCTTTGGTGGCAGATTATTTTCTCACTCAAATGTACTTATTCTTAGCGATGGTCAACCTCAATTAACATTTTCCTGAGCCATGTCAGATTTGATCCAGGGAAGTATAGTTTCAGCAAAAATCCTAGTTTCAGGAGAAAAAAGGATTTTGCATTTGGAACATGGAAGCCAGTACATTGTCTAGGAAATAGGCCTCTGGGATCTCAACCTATCATCACTGAAGTGTGAAGTTCTAATTGTATTGCTTTTCATAATGTATCTGCTACATAAATATTATTCAATACCTGCAAATTTGCACTAGTGGGAAATGGAGAGGTTATAATGCAGGGAAGATTTATGCCAGCTAGATACTGGGGCTGTCATGATTAAAAATTTTCCACCCATTATGTGACTCCTATTGATCATTGCAGGAAGCAGAAAATTGTGCTGCTCATTGATTTTGCGTGGCTGCAGAATGCATTAGGCCTGATGCATTTGATGGGTAGCCAGCTTTTCAAAGGAAGTTCTGTTAAGCTAATCTTAGTTCAGAGGAATATGCACAATGGAATAAGAACCCTTGTAATTGCAAGAGCAAATAGAAGAGTCAGAGGACTATATTATGAGCCATATCAGCAAAAGAATTAGAAGTGAGCCTTCCCAAGACACAACAGTAAAACGCATCAAGGCTTTGATGCTGTTTTTCATGAACACAGCAATTACTGCATGAATTGGGTTTTAGTTTCTCACCCATCAGCCAAGATAGTGAACAAAAAGCAATTAGTTCTTCTGCCTCCTTAGCAAAGGGGGGTTATCAGGTTTTCATCAACTCCTTAAAATAACAAGGTGAAGAAATGAGTTTGAATCCAAAAGTAGAGCAGAAAGGGAACAAGGGGAGAGGTGGGGAAAAAAGAAAATTTGCAGGCAGAGAAAATTTGTTTCTACTGATTTGGTCCCTATTATCTGTCTTTTTATTAGCTTATGATAATGCTTTGTGTCATCTCTGTATCACAAGCTGTATTTCCTATGAACAAAGGCTTCGAGCAAATTTAATCCCCAAAATAAATTCTGTCAGTATCTAATGCAGGGATTAATTCCAATCTTAGAAATAAAGAGAAGAAAAGATTATTTGCATCCCAGCTGGATGCTGTCTTACTGGCATGTTAATACAATGTAAAGAGTTACATCTCTGTGATAAAGGAAATCTTAAAATTGCGTGTATCTTTGGGTAGTACATGAAATCTTCCTGGAAGTCCAAGACATACAGATCATTAAACATCTGAGTCACTTCTAATAATAACAACCAAGCCACTTGGATCCTGAAAAAATTTTGAAGGGTACACGTCCTAATACATAATAATGTATTTAGTCCAGATTTTCATTCTTTACTTGCTAGTTCTAGTAATTTTATAAAAAAAAAAACATGTACTGAAATTACTACCTGTGGAGTATATTAATGCTTCTTTTATATCAAAAAATGCCAAATATTCTTCTAGCAATATGAAGTATTTTTAAATGTAATATATATATATATATGTGTTTACTTAAATAGTAGATTAGGTGAAAAAAAACCCCACATGGGTTTTTTTTTAAACTATACATTTGTACTGGTTTATGTCTTACAACATCAGATTTTCAAAAGAGACTTTCTGCAGCAATGACAAATGTAAAGGTGCAGCTACTTTAGCTTTCACATATCATTAGGTGAACAAAAATTGTGTTTGACCTTCCCTTCATAAAAGCAGTAACAAGTGAGATTGGAGAGTTCTGTTTGTGTTTCCTAGTGGTTAGTAACCCTGAGGAGGAAATAGAAAGTTTTGGTCTTAGTACTGAAATATTACTGTAAATTCTTCAAATAAAGTGACACTGACCATACATATATGATCATCATAAAAATCTATGGAAAATTTTCACTCTTTTTCTTCATTAAAGTCACAGATCATAGTGAGTATTTAATTTTGCCAGCAGACTAAGAAAATGTCTGTTAAAGTTTCTGTGACTAAATCCTACAAACATTTGAAGAGTAACTCTGAAATCCTGCAAAGATGTATCCCCCATATGAAGCTTTGGAGAACTGAAATCCTAATCTGTAATGAAGAAGCAAAGCCCTGTAGAGTAGTTTAGTTATTCCACTGCTTTCTAAATATAGCCATGTCTGGAGGATTAAAGCAACAGCAACAAAACCAGTGTTGTAACATAAAACGTCAGGATTTGAAAGAATGGGAAATGACATAAGGAACAAGGATCACAGCTCTGCACTGAGGTCTTTAGCTGTGCAACCCAGAGGATAGATTTGCTCTTGTCTGGAAACCAGCCCAGCTCAATTTAAAAGACCAGGTTCAGGAATTACTCAGACACAGCATGTCTGACTAGACTGGAGCAATTGAAATATTTGCCCACACAGTTGCTTATCACACTATGTATTCTGCTTTTGACAGACCTTTCATCAATGTTATTTAACAGTTGTTTACTTCTAGAACATCCAATTACCAATTAAATGTTATTAAAAGCATTGCATCACTTTTTGCTGATTTAATTCTGCTGTTTCCTCAAGAAGATGTCACGGACCACAGGCTTTAACTTTTTCCAGCAGACAAGTCTGAACTGTAATTCTGTACTGTGTATCAAACTGCATGGCTATAAATAATGAGGGGTGACAAATGAGCACATCCAGAAACCCAGGGGTAAAACCAAAAAAATTGCTGATAGATAAACTACCTGCTAGCTTGAGGTTCTCTGCTGCAAACCAGAGGCTTTCCTCTCTTGTTTTGCACAATATTTCACAGTGGCAGCCTCTGAGATTTTAGGTCTGTAAAAGCCGCTGTACTGCCCATATTCCCTGTATTCACAGTGGTTGTCAAAAAATCATTTCAAGGCAATTATGGTAAGTACCAAGAGGAAAAAAAATGAGGTAAAATGCAAATGAAGGGAGATGATTCTGAAGCTGTGGGGTGTGATCTCAGTGACCTCCTGTGGGGCTGTAAAGAGGCATAGAAATGACTTATATAGTCTTGCTGTTTCATAGTTTTTGCTGGAAGATTTATTTTGCTGACTCCTAAAAGCATAATTGGCAGAAATGAGATGTTCCTAAGTCACTTGACTCCTACTCTGGAGGGCATATAGGAAATTTGGGAGGAGAAGGGGGAGAAACAGCTCTGAAACTTGAAATTAATATTTTCATTTTGTGCTGTTAAATTCAAATAATTTTGTTTCTTGTGACCGCTGTGAATGGGAGCTATCAAATATCATAGCCAAGCCAGTAAAAGATTTAGACCACTGTGACTGTCAACAAAAAGAAGTCAAAGAGCATAAGAGTTGGCTTTTAAACCATGTCATTGGAATATATTAGTTTATCTAAAACTTATGGCTTATTCTGCTCTGAAGTCAGGCTCATCTGCAAAAGGTATCCTGCACCCCATCTGAAAATTAATAGCTCTTCATCTATCATGACTTTATAAAGGAATGATGTTTTGGATAAAAAGCCAAACAAAGGTAAATACTGTTTTCAAGAAGAGTAAAGTACTAGTTAGCTGTTTTGTTTGGTTTGTTTTGGCGTTTTCTTTACAGGAATTTTTGAACAGGAAAGAGAACCAGAAAAACACAAAATGGTTGTACAAGACTATGAAAAATTCACATAGAAAAAAATAAAGATTTTTGATGAGCTACGTAAAATTGATTTAAGGGTCCCAGATCATGGTCATTTTTATAGTTCACAAAATTTGGGCAGTGTTACAGTGTCCAGCCTTCAGTAGTGGGATGTCTCATATGAGTTTTCTAGCAGGGAGGGAGTCTGACCAGTTTGTCTAAGATAGGTGAAACAGCAAATACTATCATTATGATGGGAAAAGAAAGCTTAGCACAGTTTAAACTGAAATGAACCATTTCGGTCCTCACAGGATTTGTTCTTTGAGCACTGAGGTGGGATCTGGATGGAATCTTGTCACTGTGCCATGAGGAATTCCACGTGTTTCTGCAGCCCTGGTGAAAACACTGATGATATTTTGTTGACAAATTTTTTTCAGTATAGCTTTCTCCTTTTCTTTCCTGAAATCTCATCTGTCTTCCCCCCACCCCGTCCTACTGCCTAGAGATTTCTGAGCTGTATCCAACACATTTATTCAGAGCATGCAGCAAGGTACAACTGCTGGGACTCTTAGGAGACAGAGAATGAAAACCTTTTTGGCAGAGTCCCCGAAACGCAGGTAGAATGAATTCTTGAGGAATCCCAAACAGCTCGAGTGTTAAAACAGCTCGTATCCATTTCTGTGACTTTGCTGTCAGTTCACATATATAATCTGTGGTGTTTCCTGACCTCCAGCTTTGCATCCTGCATGCATTCCGTAATCCTAGAAATGCCTTTTGTTCACCAAACACTCTTTCTTATAGAACTCCCAAAGTTCTGAGTTGTCTAGGTTCACTCTTCTTCCAAATGTCGTGGTCCAGCAGTGTTTTAACGTATTGCTCATTTAGACAGCCACATCCTGACAGGCACTGAAAAGCAGGTTATCATATTCTTCATGGCAGGTCATGCATGAGTTGTATGCATTATTTGTGTCTCAAATAACTTTGATCATTCCACAAATCATCCTATTAAACGTTTGCTACTTAATGATACAAATAAAAGACAAATTTTCATATCATAACTGGTTTTCCTCCTTTTTGATGGAAATTGAGGTTGTTTTTCAATTTCCATTAGCTCTCCTTTTTAATTATAAACCATGCTTTCTTTTATTTCAGACTGCTAAATGCAGTGGAACAAAACTGATTTCAGAGAATTAAGTTCTATTTAGATTCATTTTAATTTTATTACCACTTTGCCCGTAGAGTTTGCCTTCTGTGTGTGTGTTTAGCAAGAGAGAACTACTTTTTAAAATTCAATATTATAAAAAATATTCACTAGAAAACAGTAAAAGATGCATGGAAGGGGAAAGTGGAAGAGAGAAATACATAGATATCAGTTGCTAGAGATACTAAAATTAAGTGATAGCTATTTGCTTACTCCAAAATTAGGTAAGCTATGAATCTATGAGAGTTGAGCATGAATTCCATGCTGTGTCCTGTGTATTGTGGGTCCATCTGGCTTATTATAAATCTGCTTTGGTGAATGTGCCTCCAGCACTCTGGGGAGTGTCATACTGCATGCTCTGCCTCTTCCCCATCTAAATGCTTGCTTCCCTGGGCAGCACTATTTACTGAGCAAATGGGTTTGGGCTGTCCTGGCCAGCTCACCCCCAGCTGTAGCTGCAGAGCCTTGGCAGGAGCTGCCTCTGCAAGCCTTGGGCCGCACAGCTCTGAGGTGACCCTCAAGGAAATGTGAGCACATCCAGAGAACTCATTGACCTTGCGTTCCCTGTGGTTCTTCACTGAAGATTTTAACTGCTGCACTTGACCTTAATTTATTTAGAGCATTTAAAAATGAGCTAAGGTTTAATACCTGCTTTTGTCCTTTTCTGATGTGCAGCCACCATGAATTGCTTAATTAACTCATTAGGGCCCTAAGCCAAGCAGGTATCTAAGCCAACTGTGCCTTTAAGACCCATTGTGAAAGGGCCGGAACCATCCAAGCCTAAACCCACAGCATGTTCATTTCCATGCTTGAAAACCTCAGGCAACGCAATGTAAAGCCAGAGTTAAAGTGTGTTTGAAGACAATTTGACACACTGCTTTTCCTTATTTTAAAAATACACATAGTTCTCCATTTCCTCGCAAAAAGAATCAGCGCTTCAGTTTGTTCTTGATTTTTATTAGAAATTATTTGTAGCCTTGTAACCCCATGTTCTGTAATTTACTTCAAGATTTCAGGTTGCCTCAGTTTACCCTATCCAGATTCCTTTCACTTAGCCAGAAGCAATATTAGAGGTTGCAGCCAATGTTATGGAGCTATATTACTTTTCTTGTCTTTTGCCATAAAAAAACTTTCTCTGGAATACAGGTTTTTACTGTTTTGTTGTTTTACTTTTTACTGGTTTACTTTTTTATTAGCAAGTGATAATTAAATTGGAAAGTGGCAGTGAGAAGCATTACTCACAGTGTAAAGTTATCCTTTGAAGTAAGGTTTCTTAGTATTTTCTAAGGAAAGAACATAACAAGCAGTAAGACAGGGAAGCAGACCTGTTATCTGAATTAGATACAACTACTAAGTAAAATACAGAAACCAAGATAACAAATGGTACATTGTAAATCACATCCTCCTTTATCTTGATGGCACAAAAAGGAACTTAGGAAGTATGCTTTGTTTGTGCTAGGAATTTTCTTGGCAATTTTAACAGTTTTGGAAGTTGCTTCTCTGCCCTACACAATGTGGTAATTTTCTCAGTTAATTACATCTTAAATTCCAAATCCTGTGGAATAAATCTGCTCTTTCGTGCAAGTAAGCACCAATGGCTTAGAAGAATGTAGGAAGAGTAAAAGATTGTGGCTGGAGAACAAAGCCCTATTATATTTCCCATCATGGAGAAAATGAGATTCCATAGTGTTCTACTGTTCCATTTCTTGCTCTTATGGAGGAAAAAAATACTCTGTGCTTCCCTTCAATGACAATTGTTAAACATTCTCTCACCTACCCCCCAGAATAAAAATAATGACAAAATATTTTTATCAAAATGATAAATTATAACTTATTTTTATTATTTTTATATTTCTGAGACTTGAATAAAACTATTTCATTACAATAATTTAGATTAGTTTTAGTCCTTTATCAAAATGATTTTGTTAGCATAGAAACGAGTATTTTTTGTACCAAGTTATGTTTTATTCAAGCAACAGGAAGATCTCTTCATCACGCAACTTTAGGTTCTTCTACCATAAGCTGACTTCCCTGTGATCTGCATGTCAGCCTAACCCATTCTTCCTGTGAAATGCAGGAACTGGGGGAAAAAAGAGGAAATAATGCCTTTTAATTCTATTATATAGTGACTGTATGGGAGGATAAATGCAGATCTTTTTTCCATGAGTGACAAGGAGCCATAAAGCTGGAGCCAGCACATTCCCTGGTTCTCTTAGCAGTGCCTACATCTAACCTGCTTACTCATATTCAAGGCAGCTACTAGCCTTTCTAAAGGGAGGAAAGAAACTAAATAATTTTTTATAAATATGCTCACAAAGTTTAAAATTCAGTCCAGATGAGGGAGTATTTCTTAAATATGCCATTAACTATCACTTTTAAAATACTGAAATAAGCAGAAGAATGCTGATTATTTTGTAGTCAATATCATTGCCAGCAAAGTAAATTCTGCATTCTTTGAAAAATTTTCCTGCTATAAATACATATACATCAAAGAAGTAGTCTATTGGACAGAGACAAATCAATCAATGGTGTTTCCTTGGGAATCCTATGAGTCACTTCTTTAAGAGCCTTCCCCCATGTGATAATTTCTATAAAGTTTTACCACATGTGGTCAATATAAGGGCACTGCATACACTCTCCAGCAGCCATGAGGCCATCATATCCTGCTGCTAAATGTGTAATTAATGTACTGTTTAATAAAACCTATGTAAACATGGATTGAGTATTGCTATTTTGTGTTTCTACTTCAGTATGCTGCAGAGAAATCTGTTTCAGTATTTTACAAAGCTGTTTCAGAAGTTTTTTGTTCTCTGGTTCAATTACTTCAGAAGTCAAAATTCACAAGGTACATGCAAATGTTTGAGTAGGTTATCTGACTGAGCACATCTGAAGGGTTATCCCCTTTTTCTCAGAATTTCAAGCTCATGTTTTCTGTATCCAGAAACATTCTCAAAATGCAATGTTTGAAGTTAGCGACAAGACAGATACAACAACAAATTGGGAGGGCCATAGGAAGGATCTTGTAGCACTGTAATAATTTCACTTTTTCAGTTTAAGAAGTCTTTCAATACCAATACAGAATTACTTCATTGGTGATAAATCTTTGGGGCACAGCACCTTGCATACCTGCATCTAGATGTACCAGGTAATTTTACGGACTGACTGGAAATTTCAGTTGACAATTACAACCATGTAAGAATTACATGCACTAAGAAGCCAATCTAGTCTTATCAGCTTTCAAGGACTTGCAAGAGAGATTCCTTCCTCTCACTTTTCTCAAATTTGTTCTTTTTTTCATTCTCTGTGAAGAGATAAAGCATTAAATTAATTTTGAAGATACTCTAATGGCTTCCCAGAGTAACATTTACGTGCTCCATGTACAGAGGGTTTCAAGAGCATTTAAAAAGGAGCACAGCACTATCTATTTTTCTCCATTCATTGGAAAATTTAAAGACAAGTTTTGTGACATAGGAAAAACAGTAAGATCTTGAAAGTCTTCTAGCTTGGGCTGAAGAATGTGGGATGAAGGGGTTAATAGATAAAGCACTGCAACTGCACTTTAGAGATCAGTAATTGTGAAGTGAAAACCCCTGCATCATCACAACCAAATTTAGATAAATTTTCCGTTCAGATGATAAAGGTTCATCATTGACCTGCTCTTTCGTTGCATTATTTGGGCAGCTGCTTGTGTTCCTATTAGTGGTTATGAGTATTTACAGCCTATCTACCTGATTTTACAATGCATTTTATAAAATTTCTTGCACATAAGTCTTGCAAAATAGGTCAAATTTCAGAGTGTGTTTTTAAAAAGGTATAGACTCTATTGCATGGTGATTATCACATTGACTATATAACATAATTTTTTTAATAATTGAACTGCTCAGATTAGTTTTATTCTCTGCTTGATTGCTGTATGGGTAGCTGTAATTAACCTCTACTGATGTTAATTATGCACAAAGTGGGATCTTGGAGCTGCTGACCATGCAATTTGTTAGACAACTCAGGAGGTGATATGGCTTGCATAGTGTTTCTGTGCACTTTTTCAACTTATGGCACAATGTGAAGTCAAAGTGGTGAGCGTTATGCTTTGAAAAAAACTGCCGATTTTGTTTGTTCAGTAAAGTCATTGAAGTTCATTTGTCTTGGAGTCAAAATGAGTAGAGATGTCAGCAAGATATCTCCATAAGGGTCCTGCTGCAAAAAACTTCTGTAGAAGTTTATCAAGCCAAATTAAACGTGATTCAATTCCTCAAAGGACTCCTTTCTTGAAGGTCCAGTTGCACTGAGAGCCTGTACACAGAATACAAACACCATTCCATGCAGTCCCTCTGCACTGACTTTACTGGTGCTGGTAGGAACCTCGGAAAATACAGAACAGTGAGGACACTCTCACACAAGGTATAATCTCTTTCATGTTGTAAAGGTGTTGGTATTTCAATAGAAAGCTGCTCAGGGAGTTATCCTATGTAAAGATGAAATTTCATAGGTCGGTTTGTAAGCTTTTTGGGAAAAATTTTCACTCCATTATCCTAGAGAGGATTAACTTCTGTTTCACATAGGGATCAAACCAGTTTATCAGCGCACAGCTTCTCCAAGCTGCAAGCAATGCTAGAATTAGAATTGCAAATAATTCTACAAACAGACTAAAGCAATTAGACTGAAGCAGCCCATTTTCTGTTAAAATGAAGAAAGCTTAACTGTTTAAAATGTGTACTTAAATGTGTGTTAAAACAAAACATCAAGCTTTTGATTTGTTTGTAAACAAGTGCAGCAAAGATGGACAGAAGCTCTCCAGTAACAACCGGAAGCTCAAGAATCAGTCTCTATCAGGAGGAGCACTGGAGCCTGTAGGGCCTCTGAAAATATCTATTCTTTTATAATCACTTTATGGAAATGTGGTCTTTATCTTCCAGTTCTGTTGGATAGGAGGAATAGCTAGGAGTAAAAATGTTGTGTTTGTGATGCAGGTCGTGTGCCAAATTCTTAAGGTCCACATGGCCATTTAGATTTGTAGAGTTCCTTGGTGCAAAGAAAGCTCTCCCAAGTTAGTCCCTCACTTGTTCACTTTCTTGCCATTGAAAATATCAAGCAAGAACTTGATAGTTTGATGTTCTTTGAATACTAAATTGCTTCAATAGCAGCAGAAAAATAAATATCAATGTCTTATTAATATCATTTCTTCATATTAACAAATTTAATTTCACTGATGGTTTCGTGTAATTTGAATTAAAATGCCCAATATTATAGTGGGACTAATCCAATATAATACGAAAACTTATTCAGAAAAATGTATTTGTAATTTTTAAAATCTATTTTAAAGTATCTGGGAAGCAAAAGGTTAAAAAATGTTATTTGAGCCAACATAATTTCTTTAGATGAACTAGAAATCGGCACATGTTTACAGCTGAAGAAGCTTCAAAAAGTTATTTTTCTTTAACTCAATCACTCCTACATAACTGCAGTGTGTGAGCATAATAGTGTTCCAGACCAGTGTCATTATATGTGATACAACAGAAGAGCATGGCAATAAAAAGTAAAAAAACACCACAAACTAGAACCAGTGGAAGTTTTTTCCTCCTCAGTTCTCCACCTGGAAACACAGCTTTCTTCAGGAGCTCCCTCTGTCACCAAGCAGACCAAGTGCTGGCTAGGGTGCCAGAAGCTGTGTATATCCAGGGGTAAGTACTCTGCTTTTTTCTTGGATTTGGTAGGAATGCTGCCAGGAATGCTGGATGCTGCCAGATTTAGCATCCCATCAGCATCAGCAAGCCTGATCATACCCACTTCCAGAATTACATCAGGTATCTCCACACAGTATAGCATGGCCCAGCTCTGGGCTTCAGAGACAGAGCAGTTGGTTTTAATCTACAAGTAAAATAACATTAATAAAGAAAAAAACAACACCAAAAAAAAAAAAAAAAAAACAAAAAAAACCAAAAAAACCACCAAACAAACAAAAAAAAAAAAAAACCCAAAAAAACCCCCCCAAAGATAGTTTTTCTTCCAGCTTCTTAAACTGTATTTCAGGCTTCTATAGTCAGATTCCTTAGCCAGGGAAATTAGTTTTCTTGCATCATATCCAGGAATGTAAATGTTTCTTTATGCAGGTTCTTATGTGTGAAATATGCTATTAGATCACTGTCTAGTGCATTTAATTGTCTTTCCAACGGAGCTTTGGAGAGGAGTTTTAGTTTCATCTGCTTATAAGGCAGAAATGCTCCACAGACCTCGCTGAATTTTGTCATGGAGGAAAAAGAGGCCAAGATTTCAGCTTGATCTTTTGATTAGTAGTTTATGAAGTTTAATATATTACCTAAAGTTGATTTGTTTGATGATTAATTTAATACTTCCAGTTCATGTTAACTTTGAATGTAAGTTTAAGTTTCGAGCTTTTGAAGCACTTTTGACAAAAAAAAAAAAAAAAAAAAAAAAAAAAAAATCACTGTTTTTAATAGTCATCTCTCATGGCTCCAAATCCAATCCATACTTGGCCAGAAACCTTTACTTTGTCAATACAATTCTAAGTGAACATAAAAAACAGAAATTGAAAATCTGTATCAGCAATACTCAGACCAAGATGGGTCACAATTTTATTCTAGTCTGCCATAATATGAAATGAGAACTGTACAAATTGTTTTACAGGAGAACTTCAAAACAGTCCACATATAAATAAAACAAACAGCAGGTGGTAATTGCAGGTGTTTAGGACATGCCATATTGGTCCTTATTTTTCAACTATTTTAAACATGAAAATGTACTTTCTGTACCTTTTTTATTTATGTTGCCCCTTCCTACTACACAACTGATAAGTTCATCAAACATGAAATGCTGCAGCTTTTCTTATCTGGGCTGTTTAATACCTTACTTATTTGAGTAGAATCCAAATTTAAGCCTAACCATTTTTAGTAGTTTTCAATCATCAACAAATTTATTAAAAGCATAAAAAGCTTTTTTATCCTAGCATGTAATTTAAGGAAAATAATTAAGTATGTAACAATAAATCATTCAGTTTGCTCACTTGGGACATGCTCAGGCAGCTTTCTGTCTTTGCTGCTCTCACACCCCCGAGCTCACACTGGTGTAAATGCCAGTGCTCCATGTTTGCATTGAGAAACATTCTGTGTGTGAATGAATATTGGATGGAAAGCAAATAAAAACAAATATTAGGGTGAGTTCTTGTCTAGAAAAGAAATAAAAGTTAAACTAAGCTGTCCCCAAAGCCCACAATTTCATCTTCAAACAACGAAAGTCAAGCTACATGATTTCTAAAAAGGAAGCTTCTTCCAAAAGAATGGTATGCATATTTTAATATTTATAAGTATTTTATGAATAGGTGATGTAAGAGACATAAATATTGCAAAGAAACTGAGTCCACCTCTCAAAGAAACAGTTATTTCTCTACCATTTAAACAAATATTTTATTGCTTTGCTATCAAACCAATCTGTGTTATTTTTACTTCAAAATTGCTCCTCCATCAATTCATAATACTTGATCTCTTAATAAACTTTTCAAGAATCACTGATGGATATTAATTTGCTGCCAAAACCCTCTCGTCTAATTTTAACAGACAAAAAGGTGAATTAGTCTTGGCCCTTTCCCAAAGTGTGAGCCAGCCACTTTAATGATAAAAAAGGAAGAGGAGAGCAGAATTTTTTGTCTTCCAGTATGGCACATTCATGTTAGGCATATCCAGTCCAAATTAACTTTTTTTTAATGTTCTTATTTTTGTGTCACTGCATATCCTGATTGCTCTGTGGTTGTTTAAATAACAGACATGAAAATCTATTAAACAATATATTATATTTGGGGGAGATGGGGGAAACCCCAAACAGATACAGTTAAATGTCTACATCTGCATGAAATGGCACAGTTCAGATAGAAACAGATTTGTACCTCCTTATTTTTGTTAGAGACCTTAAGAGATGGGAATAGTTTAATATATGGTGCCTATGTTGTACTGACTGAAGACATTATTTGTGGTTTATTTATATGTTGATTAAAAAATACTAAAGAGGAAACCTAAAAATAGTAAATATATCTCCAAGAAAGAGCAGAACCTGCTGGGGATACAGCAGCACCATGAAACAAATGTGTGGTCAGCTTCTTCCGTGCTAAAATTAACAGGAACTAAATCCCCAGCTTTAGAGTGTTTAAGATGTATACCCTGCCTGCCAAGGCTTAGCTGCTGAATTAAATCTATTGCTGAGACTGTGCTGTGTGTCTATATACTATGCTAATTATAAAATAACAACCTGGATTTTCAAGGGAACCTCAGTGTGCCTCTTTAACTGTGGTCACAGCTTTAAGCAGGTAAATATTGTTGACATTAATAAAGGGGATCTCTACACTGCTTATTAGAGTCAGCTCTGGCCCCAGACCGGGGGCTAGGAGACCTGGGCTCATCTGGGGCCTCTTCAGCTGACCTGTAGGTTGATCTTAGCAACTTCTCCCCAGTGTTTCTACTTTCTGAACACAGTATTTTCTTCCATGGTTTTTGGGACTGTCAGTACTATAAAGCCTGGGCAGTGATGAAGGTTGTTGATGATAACCATAAACTTTGAGAAAAACAGATTTTGTCATTTCTGTTAAATCTGATTAGAAATGTTTTGACAGAATAGGTTTTATTGGAAAAGAGTCTGGTCAGATTATTAAATTCAAAATTAGCTGAATACAGTAAAAATAAGCAGTTGGTCTAATTTTGACCAAAGCTAAATGAAAAGTATGAATTTCCAGGAGACTGGAAGCTGTGTTTCCAAAATCCACGGATGGGTCATGTCTAGAAAGTCTCACAGATCTGTTTAAGCTCTCTGCAGGCTGTGTCTGCTTTAAAAATTAGGATAAATCAGCCTCACTACAAATCAAGTACAGTTGGCTAGCCAAAAACAATAGAAGAAAAAAGAAAATAACCCATCCATAGTCAGCTCACAGTTTTTTGGAAAAAAAATAAAATTGTAGGCTTATTTCAGTAGTAAGATTTAGGAGGTGAATGTCCTGCCAGTACACATAAGGTACTGAATTAATGGCATTAAAAGCAACAGTGCCCAAACCTTGGCACACTTCTGTCAATACATCTCCACCAGTTCTGAGCTTCTGATGGTTGGGCTTGGCGTTTTAATCTAGCCATTGTCAATTCCACTCCTGTTTTTATTAATCATACCAGTGATGTCTGAATAACTAACTCCAGAGAAATTGGATTTAAGGGTTGGTGTTAAAGAATAGAATGTACAAGTACAAAACTGACGAGCAGAAAGATATATATTGGTTCTTTTTAGGTAATATATATTGCTGCATACACCTTCAAGGTATCTGTGAGCAATTTAAGTGTGTTTTCTGGCAGCTGTCACTGGTCTCATCCATCAGAAGAAGAGCCCTGGCCAGTGACACCTTGCTGAGGTGCTGAAGGGATATGGATTTTAATTCTGAGCAGCTTTATATGACAGATATGGGATGGATGAATGCCAGAAAAAAAGAACCATGATAGAGTTTGCACAATTATAAATAATTAAGTCATTTTTCTTGTAAAAGCAGCAGCTGGACTGTTACTGTAGTTAATGCACAGGATTCTTCCCAAGTTCAGTGTACTGTTTTACCACCTCTCTTCAAGCAAATCATCATGGGTGTCATTGAGAGGGAATTCAGGGATTACACACACTGCACTTATGCTTTTCTCTCTGCTTCCTCTTGGCCTCCTTTTTTATTACATACAGTGAAGCACCCCGATAATTCACTCAAGAAACCATACTTGTACTGTCAGAAATGTGCTCTGAGGTGCAAGGGAGGGGAGAACTACAATTATTTGCCTACAAACATCCATAATTTCCTGAAGAAGGGAAAGATTAATTTTGGCAGACCTGGTAGCGTCCACCTTTGACACAGGTCTTAATGCAGAGCTTTAAGGTCCTTCATCTTTAGCTGCCTGATTTTTTTTCCCTCCTCTGGCTACTGTACTTTGTCCTCTCCTTTAGCTCTTTGGCTGCCAGGTTCAAAACCAAACAGATTTACTTAGGAATTTAATAAATAGATCTTTGTTAACCAAATTTACTTTGACTTGATTACAGTAAACTCTAAACTCCGTAGCAGATTCGGAAACGTTCCTGTGACCAACCTGATAGGCTGGAGGAAGCAGTGGTGATAATCACATATGACGGCGAGGGCATTTTAATTTACATCAGCATAATTTTCATCACCAAAAGAAAGAATGAATGAATTGTACTGTGCTTCAGCAACTCCTCCCAGGCTCCATTTTCAAACCAGGGATGTTGGTGCTATTGCTGACCACGCCTGTGTGATCCCATGAGAAATGTGGTTGTTTCCACAGCCATGGAATGTTTTAGCTGAGTGGTGCAGACACAGATTGCTCTTCCACCCAGAAAGGAGAGGTTTTAACACACCTGGAGATTCTCTGCAAGTGCATCTCCAAAAAGAAATAATTGAAGCCATCACTGGTCTGGTATCAGCTGAAGTACAGCATGGATAACAGCCTCACACTCAGTTTTCTATACTTAGAACTTAAAACTAGAAAATTGCTGAGCTTCAGACTGTACCATCAGCTAAAGGTTTCCACTGCTCCAGTATGAGACAGTTTGGGGATTACTGGTGGTCTCTCCCAGGGAATGCAGCACAGGGGACCCTTCTCTAGCACTCAGAAATCCAAGAAGTTTACAAGATTCTGTCACATGTGAATTTCATTTGAAGCCTGTACAAGGAGTTACACTTGCCTGCTGAAAATTTGTAAGATCATTTTTCCTACCCCATGAGTCTTTGATAAAATATCACAATAGAAATGTTACACTTTATGGCACTGTATTAAACATGCAGCCTTTTAGTTTAATCCTAGAAGTCCTCGGCAGAGAAAGATGCCTTGAATAAAAGGAAGCATTTCACCTTGAAAATAAAACAAATTGCTAAAAATAGTGGGGGGGAAGAGAGAAAAGAGAAGGAACAGACCTGATGATTTCAGCTGTCCTATCAAAGGAGAACTAATTTTTAGGAATTCTGAGAAAACAGCTACTGATTCTGAAAATCATAACCTACCATATAAATTGAGCTATTTCCTCATGAGTATTGGATGCAGAATTTATTTTAATGTTTTTTGCTTTTAACATAATAAGCAATTGGAATTGTTGCTTGTTGAAAGCATTCTGTTTTGTTTCTCTCCTGAACTGAATTTAGATTATTGGCACTCTTATAAGGAAAGCTGTAAGAGAAATTGATTTTAAAAAAAGGAAAGGCATTTTTAAAATAGGATGGTTGAGTCTTCCTTTGAAATCATGTGTATTTTAATAAAAAAAATCAATGTGTGTTTAAAATACCCAGTGGATTTATTCCATGCAGAAAATATGCTGTAGCAGATTCTGAATTATTTTAAGTAGGTAAAAACTGGAATTTCTGTCAGGTTAGAAGCTGCATTTTCTGATTTTTATTCTGAATTTAAATAGTAAAAATAGCAGGAGAGAAATTCTTTCCATGGAACAGAAAATTCCATTTCAGATATCTACACTCTGTAGGTCTGGACAAATGAAGCTGCCTCCCATTATACCAGAGTGGCAAAAAGGATGTGCTTTTAGGCTGGTTTGTTCCAGTTGGTGCCCAAGGACTCTGTGTGACCTTTAATCTGCTTCTGAGATGCGGTGGGGGCAAGAGGCAAAGGCCTGGGCAATGTGGTTGCTGTGGAGGGAAGGAAGCAGCTTCTATCTGGTGATTTGTCCAGCATGGAAAGGTGTTGGGGGATGTGAGGATGTGAGAGCAGCAGAGGAAAGAGGAAGACCAGGAGCAAAAGTCTCAAGGTGGCAGGAGGAGAGAGCCTTTGCTTTGGGTTTCTATGGCTATAAAACTCAGGAAGCTGCAGGGAGCTGCTGAACTAGAAAATAATACTGGAGGGATTAACTTACCTTTCAAGGACAGGAGCAAGAGGAGTGTTTTTTAAACCTTTTTAATATATCTTTCCACTACATTTCCTATTTAATCTGACACCTTGTTATAGTTTATTATTTTACTGTTCTGATAAATATGTTTTGATATCCTTTGGCACATTTGCTTTAAAAAGTGGAAAGAAAAAAAAAAGTGTGAACAGTTGGTGATTGAGCAGGTGGCCAGAAAAAACTGTTTTTCCTGAGATGTGCTGAGTTTTTATCCTCATCACCCTCTGAGACATCATGGCATGGCAAATAACACCAGCACCAAGTAATACTCAAGTCACCCAAGCTAAAAAGTAATAATGACTATCAAACTCTGAATTGGAACTTTCTGCTCCTCAGACTCAGCAAGTGAAGGTTTTTCTGCATGAAACTGAGAGATTCATTCAATCCAACCCTTCCTCTCTCCCAGCTGTCTTCCTTTTTTTGTCTCCTTTCTCTGTGGCTCAAACACTGTCTGTACTGTACGGGGTGTGTTCCCATTCTCTCCTGCAGAATGTCCTGTTAAGAATGCAGTGATGGTCCCTTGGAAACAACTCCAAGTGCTCCCTTTGTGATACCAGGAATCCATTCTGAGCAACTCCATAAAGAATCTTCAGAAAGAAAGGTGGCTTATTAAGAGCCCACTTCACCTTTGAGAACACCCTAAATGTGTGATTGTTCTTGGTAATAATGGCTTCAACATTCTTTCTGTACCTTTGGAAATGGAGAAATGGAAAAAAAAAATTGTTTTTTGAAAGATGGAACTCCCATAAGGAGACCAGCCAATCTATTTGATTTATAGTAGCCTGAAAAGTCTGTACAAAGAAAGCAAGAAACTGGTAAACAAAAGAGACATCTCAAGGTTGTGCATTTATGGTTCACTCATGCTGAGGTACATAGTTACAAGCGAGCATATAGGGGAATCTGCTCAGGTAATTTAGCCTGGCAGAGAAAACCACCTTCCTAAACAATGCTTTAGGCTGGATCTCAACATCTATGACCTCTCCTATGTCCTTATAGCACCTTCTTTAAAGATTCAGTATCCCCAGACTTCTATGGGAATTAGTAACTGGTTCCTGTGATGAGGCAGTACCCTACGTAAGAGCAGCTCTGCAGCGTCAGCAATCAGGGAAATATCACAGAAGTGCACAAACCTTAATTTGTGCCACTGATGTAACAGCAGGGGGAGGATCCCATTTGGCATCAGAGAGGTGAGCAACATGTTGGGTTTGTTACATTATATATATGTGTTTAATTCGTGCCTATAAAGTATATAGACACATGATATACGAATGTGTATAAAGTGTTGAACTGAACTATGTGTAAGCCACGCTTCTTACAAGACACATCCAGATGGAGGGGGATGCTTGCAACATCTGCCCCAGATTCCAGGAAGAGTTCATTTCCAATTCTAAAGACGTGGCCGGCCAGGAGATGGATCGTCCTGAGCGAGTTCCACCCAGCCATCATCGCTCCGATAAGATATCTGATGTAGATATTCACAACCACCAAGGAAGATAAGCCCATCAATAATTCATTGCTTTCCAGGAACTGTATTGTCCGGACCGATGTAGAGCAAGACGAAAAATGAATACGCAGAGACAGGAGAGTATTGAATGCATTTGGCCACAGGCAAAAAAAAACTGTATGTAAGCCGAGCACACCAGAACACCGATGTGAACAGGGGAGACCTGGTGCGATAGAGGTCAGGTCACGGTCCCCGGGCTCGACACTGATAACCTGCATTGTGGCTCTTTTCGATTATTATTATCAAAAATATTGCAAATAAATTTATTTTTATTTGATTAGACGAATTGGCTCCGAGCATTTATAACACATTCTTTCCCCAGTTCTTTAGAATCCCTCTCTGTCAAAATAACAGAGTGCAGTTGTCAGAAACACGGCCTGTGCCTGAGCAATAGATAGCCACTGAGAGGATGGCAGCTCTCCCCAACAAAGTGACAGTAGCACTGAACCCTGTGCATCCCAACAATGCTATTCCATTAATACATTTATAAACCAATTTATATCTCTTAGACATTTTTTCCTGTGGCATTTATTTTGCAACATTGTCACTTGGTTACAGGAATTGAAAGTAATTATTTGAGAAGTGTCATGAAATGTTAATATTTTTGTAATATTTTTATGGTTGCATGGCTCAGAAAACAGTCACTGAGTACCTTTTGATACTGATGTACCTTGAAGGGCAGTTTGCATCCGTGACTTTTTCAGATTGTGTATCATTTCACTGATCACCTTAAGTAAAACCAGACAAAACACAGTCACCAAAAAATTCAATTGGCTGTTATGAAGAAATGAAAGTCAATTAATGAACTGTAACATTAAATAAATGGATCTTTCCTGTTCATAAAAAAGGATGTAAATAATTAGTCCCTATACTTCAGAGTTTTAGTGGAAAAGACTTCTTTTCAAAGATAAACTGTTTTTTGCCTAAATATATCCTAAAATACAGCCACAAAATGACGTTCAGTTTACCGACAGTTTCAGAACCACTCCCACTCGGGAAGAAGAGGAGTGATTTGGCCATTTGGGCTGTATAACTTTCCCCAGCCTACCAAGGTCATACTCACACTATGGTGTACAGGATCTCTGGGGTTTTCCTTCTTTTCTTCTGAAAGCAGGCTTTAAGTTTCTTAGAGGAAGAAAAACACCTTAGCTATTCTTTTCATGGCACTAAGTAGCTTGTTTCTTTCTTTTTGTTCTCCGATGTTGACCATTTTCATTTTATTGCAAGAAACAATAAGGAAATGCCACCCTTTTGTTTCCAGAAATGAAAGGCAGGAGGAGGGAATTCAGCAGGCAGTGGCAGGACAGCACTGGCCCCCAGTGGCTCAGGGTGCTCTTGGCTCAGCACCCTTCTTTACATGCTTTGTTAAGATGAATTTAAAAGGCCATTTTTTAAGACCTTGTAATTTATCTACTACAGGTGCTTCCAAGCAGGTCCATAAATATATTTCTGGGGAATGAGAAGTTTATTTCTGCAAGTTACCACAGGAAAGTGATTTCCAGGAGAAAATACTTTTCTTTTAAAAGAGATTTATTCATGGCCAGGCAGGGAAAAGAAGGTACTGCATGTCCCAGTGCCTGCCTTCGGAAACCTGCTCCTTCTTCTGTTCTTGCCCTGCACAGTACCTATATCAGCACTTGATGTGTCTTCTCCACAGGTCCCCAGGAGACAGACAGATGCAGTTAGACTTTTATAAACCAATTGGCAAAGGTTAAGAAGGCTAAGCCAGGCTTACTGTTGCATCTTGGTCGAGAGTATTGCTTTTCCTGTAGATCAGCTGCTATGAAAATAAATACCTGAGTTTTACAAAGACTGAGATGCCTTTTTATTTACGCTTTTTAATTTTTCACTTCCTGTGGTCTTCACCAGCAGTATTTGAACCCCCTGATACGCAGCATTTACCTCATAGGAGAGCCATCACTGTCCACTGGGATGCTCCTATTACAGCCTTCCCAACCCCCCTGGCATTTTACAGCTTGAATTCTGCTCATCCAGTCTGACCACAGATTTAAATAGGAACAGAAGTAATGAAATCAAAAGGCATCCTTACACTTGTGGCAGCCACTCCATCCCTTGAAATGACAAGCTTTACCAATCAATTTTTCAAAAGGGTGTGGGGTCAGAGCTTTTGACCTCTGGCACACAGATTCTGAAGACTAAGTTGACTATGGACCACAAAGTTCACTAAAGCTGAATGACAGCAGGCTTAGACTTAGTGTATGTACCTTCCCAGGAAAATAATTAAGAAAATTCAAATTAAAATTAAAATTGAAAACTGCTGGTGCAAGATAATATTTCTGTGTTTGCTTAAGATCTGCTGATCTGACTGGAAACTTGCTGCACTTGGAGCCTTTTGAGATAGAACAAATGCAAAACTTGGGCCATTTGATCATTATTTCTATGCTTTCTCTCTTTCCCCCAGCATTTTCTGAGTAAGAGTCTGCTGCCCCATGGTGTTTTCCAGTGTTTTGTTCACAAGCGTCTCACATCATTGTAGACCCGTATTCAGTCATTAAAATGTTTTCAGAACAGTGTTTTTTGGTGACACTAGTCTGAAACATGCAGGAGCTTCCCAGAGAGTTACCTGGAATCACCCTGGATGGCGTGTGGCTCCTGGAGGAAGAGCAGCTCCTTGCTCTTCAGCCCGGGGGACAGCACCATGTGCTCGTGGACGGTGTGGGGAGAAGGCAAAGCTGCAAGAGGAGCCCTGGAGAAGCACTGTGCTCTCCTCGTGCAGATCCACTAGGTCTGGGGAAGCCTTCACCTTGCACAGTCTACTTCTCCACCTGGGAAGGCAAGGACAGGGACTGGAAAGATAAGAAAAGACAGCTACTCACCTCCTAAAGGTAATTAGAACATAAGAATTGATATTGTAATTTTCAGACAACAGTGAAAGAGATGTTCCACTTTTTGCAGAGATGGCCACAGAGCTGTTATCTAGTGTGATGCACAGAAAACTCATATCTTTAATTTGGACTTCATTTGCCTTCCAGGAAATGAGTGGGATTACAATCTGTAATTGTTGGTCAGCATGCAACTAAAATTTCTGTGCTTCACCAGCCCCTGAGCATTGGTTGTTATTACAGCTTGTTATACTTCCATTCCTCTAGGAAATTTTCACAGATCAATAAGTTGGTGTCATATAAGCAGGATTCCTTGGACATCTGTAAGGATCTCTTCACAATCTGTGGAACCAGCTATATCACAGAGTTCACTTCTGGAGAATTTCACTTCAGCTGTGCAGAGAATTTTCAGCCTTTGTGCTAGAGCACTGCTAATTGTTTGCACAGTTAATTAAACTATGGGTGAGGTATTCGGTTAAATATCCATGTGTAATGCACATATTGACTGTTTCAAGGTGAATACTTTTCTAAATCATGGGCTATTGAATGTTGACTCACTGTGGTCCATTTTCTCTAATTGGCTTGAAGCTCCTCTCTATTTCCTGTTATGATAGAAGGTGTTTTCACCCCTCACCAAAACATTACTAAAACATTGTCTCTAAATATGAACATTAGTGGGTGTGTTGTGAATCACTGTGCAGGGAAGAGACTGTCCTGGGTACACATTTGGGTTGGTAATTGGTTGGGGTGCACCTTCTCTCTGCATAAAAGCAGGGAGTGAAGCCTGGCTGTCCCTCAGTCACGTTGTGGAAGAACAGCACAGGGTCTGTCTCTCTCATGAGCTCAAGGTGTTTCTTCCTTCCAGGACCCTGACTGTGTAAGCAAAGGGTTTAGAAAGGTGTTTTTCTGTATGAAATGACAACCAAATGATACATTTTTTGGCAAACCTCTGCAAGATTCCTCACTGTGTAGCAGCAGTTCAATAAGTTATCCTGGCTTCATGGGATGTGACAAATGTGCAGTGATTCCTCAACACTTGCAAAACCTGTCACTGCATTCAAAGCCACCATTCAAAATGCCCTGCATATCATAACATGCATTCAGAGATGGATTGGTGAGGAAAACTAGCCCTCAGATGATATATCCTAAGTCAACAAAAGTTCAGAAAGGATTATGTATTTGTAGAAATTAATTCAATTCTGTAGCTTAGCAAATCTCTTGATACTCCAGGCTTGAGCTATATGCTTAGAACAAAGTCAGGGAATTTTTTGGTCCATGCTGGATGTCTGTGTATTTCTGTGTGACTGCATTGGTCAGCATCAGGCACAGGATGATATATGGGACACACATTTTAGCTGAAACAATTAAAAAAGAGATCTTTAGCTTTGAGGGATTTTATCTTAAGTTGTAATAAGAGAAGTAGTGAGAATCATACCACAACAGCAATTCAAGAGACTTTTTATAATTCTATAAAAAGTGATTCCACTTTATTTCAATGGATTTTTTTTTCCCACCAGCATGAAAAAAAGTTTTCCTCTGTGGATTTAAGTAGTATTTAGAGCATTTAAACCTATCTATTGAATGACAATTGCTGCATTCAAAATTCATGCTCCCTTCATCACACATTAGCAATAAGATGAGGAACAAAAGTGTTTGGAAAAGAAGAGACACTGCTGGGTACCACTCGACTGAGGTGGAGCAGATGGCAGAATCTGTTGCTGAGGTGTGGAGTGCAGGGGAAAGCAAAACACTCTCCATGGTTACCCAGTGTCTATTTTAATAAGAAACTGAACTCCTGCTCTCGGGAAAGCAGTGCTGGAGTTACAGAGAGAGAAATTCAGCAGTCTCTGTCTCTGCCTTCTTTGTTTGTCCTACAACTCGAAGTGCTGAAAAGATTGTTTTGTATAACCTGTCGGTCAGAGCATCTTCGGAGCAGCCATCAAATTCCAGAGTTAATTCTTAAAGGCAGAAATGGTAGAATTGCCCAGGCCAAAAAAAAAAAAAAAAATCAATCTGCAAAGTGCTCTGCTTGTTAGGCAAAAAATTAAATTCCCTTCAGGCTATTCTGGGAGATGGGGAAAACTCTGCAGAGAATGAAAAGCAAATTCTCTTTCTTTGACTGCTGCAGGAGGGGAAGGTTACACCTTCACAGGCCTCATCTCCATTTTTGCTTCTAAAGAAAACCATCATTAGTGATACGAACTCCTGTTGTTTTTTAGCCACTCTCAGAAGTATGTTTGGACTTGGTAATCAAGTAGGGAGGTGTGGAAATGACTGTGGAGAGATAATAGCTAATAAGCATAGACAAAGATCAAAACCAACCCAGAAATGTACAATTTCTGACCGCAGTGATGAAAAGTTAAATTGTGTTTTTGTCATAGTCTTTACTTATTAGCTGGTAGCTAATCCTGCTCATTATTTTCCAGAGTGAATAAGTGTAAAGTTTTATTTTATCTGTCAATGAACTAAACTTTTAATTAACTTTCATATTTGTCTTAAGTTAAGACTAATGACTCTCAAAGGAATTGCCTAAAATCCTTAAACTTTTGAACAAAGGGAGCAGAAAAAAAGCACCAAGCTTCCTTTGAAAACCAACCTTTCTATTAGAGAACGAAATCAAAAAATAAGCAACTTGAAACTGGGATACTCAGAGTATTAATATTCATCATGAAAACAAACTATAAGAAAATTTAAATCTGTGTTAAACCCAGAGGTTGCTGGTTTCACATACATTGGCAAATTATACTAATGATTTCTGTACTCTGTCTCTAACTGGAAGATAATTATTAGTGCTTAAATCAAGACTTTATCTGAACTCTGACACACTTTGTTTAATGCTTTGTTTAATGTTATTTACTCATTTTCATACACACAAATGATTGTTGACACTGACTATAACAGAACATAATCAATTTCTGCAAATTTCTTTTTTTTTCTTCCTCCACATCATCTCATATATAATATATTATGAGTGTCAGGATGGTTTGCCAGGGTCAGGACACTCTGGGTAGAAGAATAACAGATGTGACAAACAGATTGAAGGGCCAGAAACAACAATAGGCTGTATAGTGATATTACCCAAGTAGGTTTGAAGAAAATTTATTCCAGCTTTAATACATAAACTGGTATTGCAAGAGTAATCTTGGCAGATGTCAATACATAAATATTAAGTGAAAAAAGAGGGCTGCAATAAAATTGAGAAGCAAAATTTTACAAAAACAGAAGATGTAGTTATAAATCCTCCAAGGTTTTGGGCAGTCTGCACTTGGGTGAAATTAGAAATTTATATTTGAAGGGTGAACTAACACCCTCTACTTTTCAGCTGCTCACAGGAGATCCTTGCTTTAGTCTGAATCCTCATCATGATGGTGTGTTAACTGGCAGGGCACTAAAAACAGGATGTGGAAGCCAACAAGCAATGCAGCATGTGTTTGACAAAAGCTGGCTGCAGCTCAGTTATTTTTTTTAAGCCAAGTACTAGGCTTTTCCCCTCTTTCTTTCTGGCTCTTCTGATAGCATGTGTGCTTTCCTGCTCTGCTATTGACTTTGTTGCAGGCCCTCCTCTGAGCAGAATTGACTTATGATACACTTTGCAGCCATCCAGACAGCTTCCAGTGAAGTGACAAAGAAGTTCTGCTTCTGCACCCACCTAATCAATGAAACCCAAAGAAAGACTAGACAAAACAGAACCCCCACATGGAGCTACAGGGTGCCAAACATCAGGCACAGAAGTTCACAAAATCCACAAAAGTGACAGGCAGTGGTTTTACTTATCATATAATATGCCCTTTTTTATTTGCTAGGTAAGATTCTTCCTGTTTAACAGAGCAAAAGAAAGGCACATATATAACAACATAAATATGGTTGGAAATGGACTCTAAATTTAGCAAGTGGAACAAAAAAGCTATAAGATGCTGATGTACCAGAATAAGAAATGCTTAGCTGTTTTCTCCATCTCTAGAAGAAAATATATTTTACGGCTGAAATATTAAAGGCATTTAAACAGTTAACCAGGAATGGTTTGATGTTGCAAAGGGCTGAACAATGTCATTCTGATCCAGCAATTTTCTGAAGTGTGTGTTTAATTGAATTTTGAACCAGCTCCAGTCCTTGGGCCAACCACATTGGCATCGTTAAATGCTCTGCTAGACTGAGGCTGAATGTCCTCTTCTGGAAGAATCTGGGCACCCAGGGACTGAAAGGGCTTTAGCAGGTCCTTGTCACCCAGATATCCGCATGAGGACAATAGAACTACACAATCATTTAGGTTGGAAAGTACCTTCAGGTCCAACCATTATGCTGACACTGCCAAGCCCATGGCTAAACCACGTCCCTAAGTGCCACACCTAGACCTCATTTAAATCCTCCAGGAACAGACTCCACCACTGCCCTGGGCAGCCTGTTCCAGTGCTTGACATTCCTCTCACTGAAGGAGTTTCTACTAATGTCTGATCTAAACCTCCCCTGGCACAACTTGAGGCCACTTCCTCTCATACCTTCACTTAGTATACTTGAGAGAAGTCACTGATCCTCACCTCGTTCCAGCCTCCTTCCAGGTAATTGTGGAGAGCAACAAGCTCTCCCCTGAGCCTCCTTTTCTCCAGAATTAACACTATCAGTTCCCTCAGCCTCTCCTCATCAGCCTTGTGCTCCAGACTTCTCAACAGCTTCATTGCCTTCTGTCAGTTCATGGACGATTTTTTGGAAAACGTTGTGCCAATGTACAATTTAAAGCTCAAAACTTCCTAAAGTTTAACCTGAAGTTGAACACACTGGGAGAGCCAGACACCCTGCTTTCTTTATGCCTGAAAAAATAAAGAAACTTGTTCTATGTGCCTGGATGTTTTTGGTTTTTACCATAATTCAGCTGTGTTAACCTTGACTTCCCATTGCCTGCGCAATGAGGGACCATCTTGATATAAGGCCATTGCATGTGTGTTTACAGAGCAAATCACTGTGTGAGATGAAACCATGAGAAAATTAGGTTCTAAGACAGCATGCCATAAATCTTGCTTTATAGGACAGGATGCTCTGGGTCACTAGAATTATCTTGTTGTAAAGGCAATGAGATAGAAAAGCAAATAGTGGCTCAGTTTTGAAGCACTCCAGGCCCTGGGACAGGTGAAAGAAATTTCTCTCAACTCTGTCAGCTGAAATGCATTGCTCTGTGCCCAAAAGTGCATCCCTACGTGCATGTTTTACACACACACATTTCCCATGTGCAGAAGCACTGGATGCTCTGCCATGTCACTGGGGTGAACGTGCTCTGTTCCTCCTTCCTCTCTAATGAGATTCTGCTTTGCGACAGACCTTGTCAGAGGCTAATTATAACAAATGTTTGGAAATATTTGCTCCAGAATAACCTTTGGCTCTAAGATGGATCACTTGTGTGAGGCAGGTCCCCTGGCAGAGCCCTGGAGATCAAGTTCTGCTTCAGAACAATGTCTAAGATTCAATAATGTACTCGACTGACCGAGTTTGGCAGTTTCTGATTGATTTCTTTTCCTCTTCAAGCCTTGCCTGTCACCATCAGCTAATTAAAAGTGCAGTAATCTGATATAATCTCTTTCCCAGTTGGTGCTGCAGTTGGCTCTCTAACAGAAATAATTGATTTGTAAACTGCCAAACCTCAGACATTTAGACTTGCATTGTCTCCTCTAAACCATGTCTAACAGGCAAAATTTGTCTCCTGATACATCAAATGACCCACACAACAAAATTAATTTAGCCTCCACTGCTATGGAGAATCAATAGAATAGAAATAGATAAATTTTAAAATGTAATAAAAGTCTGGATGAAAAGCAAATAAACATGGATACAGTCTGTTTGTGCAAAGTCAGCAGTGTGTCACCATTTGGCTCCCTTCAGTTTTTCTGCTGCTGTTATTGAAGAAGAGACAGTTACCTTTCCAACGTGATGGTCTTTACACCTCAAATCACACTTTTTTATTTTTCCTTTTTCAAAAATAATTCAAACCTCATGTGACAGGTGTGGCTCTTGGTGACCCAAACAATAGAATCCTTCTAAAATGAAAATATATCATTACCTCTAAAATGAAAGGGCATAAATTATCCCTAATTGTCATATATCCTTCTCATCTACAATGAGGAGGACAACATTATTTCCAGCATAGCCTACGTCATGTTCCTGAGTCAAGCCAAATGACATTGAGGAATTAATTACTGAGGCATTCAAAGTGACTACACAAAGATTTCCTGAAGGGCTAGTATGGATTAATCATGACATCTCAAGGTGTTACCCTTAATAGGATTTCCAAAGATTTGATCTATGAGTAAATTTTGAGCTCATGAATATCACGTGAACCTGCATTTTCCCATTAGAGCTGTAGCAGTAGAGACTTGCCTGGTTTTCAGGTTGTTAGTGAGTATGAATGTCTGCTTTTATTTTAAATTTTAAAGACCTACCATTTATTCAATAAACAGTGAAGTTTTTCACCCTGAAAGCTGAAATTACACTACCTGGAGATTTCTATATAGCTATGAGCCATATATAATAGGACATGCTTTTCTGAGTGAAAGAACTGAATTGTATGAAGATTTAGTGCTCTGCAAAATTAATGTCTCTAACATTGGTTATCAGGTTATTTGTTATGCAGCTATCTATTTGATCAAGATAGTTCAAATAAATAATCAGTGGGATATGTAATCTATGGGGATTCATTGAGCCCTATGAGAGAAATGAAAATAAGAGATTTTAGAAACTTTGGCTTGGCTTCCTTTAGAGAAAGAGTATTCTGCTACAAACTAAAAATGTTTTTCACATATAGGTATTACTGTGAAAATGACTTTACTTTAAGGAAGAACCTAAGACTATTAAGAAAAATTTTCACTGATTAAAAAATACTGTGATCAACTTGAAATCCAATTCTACATCAAAAAATGATAAACTGTCCATAAATCTAAATAAACACATTAGAAGAAGAAATAAAGAGGGAAAGAATATGCCTGGTGTTTTGTCCACTCTTTGGATTGCTTTTTAAAGTAATTGAATTTTCCCAAATTATTTTGATCATTGGCACATATACACGATATGACTTGAGCATGATGTATAGATTTAACTGTAGTAATTGTATTTTTACTGAGACAAAGGCCTCAGTCTCACAAACACGATTTACTTTCAGAGCAAATAAAATGCTCATCCTCATAAATCAAAGCCTGTATAAAGAAACATTTATTTTAATTTGTTTGAGACATAGTTTGGGTTTTGTGTGGGGTTCCTTTATCTCAAGTTATCATAACTTTACAGCTCGTGGTAAAGGGAGGAGTATCAGCTCTTTCTGTAAACTGCTGATGTCCCACATTGCGCCAGGCGTGTTTCAGTATCTAAGAGCAGACTGACCTTATCTGAATTACTGATTCCTTGGTCTGCCAGCCACACTGGTCATAATATCCATCAACTTTGGGCAGAATGAGTTTCCATTTTTAAGGCTCTGTTCTTTCTGGGAGTCCAGAGTGTTTTAAAGCTGCTTTTATGCACCTTGCAAGTGGGGTCATCAAGGTGTGTGCCTGACCCACGCAGGTATGTCAGCATCACATGCTGGGGTTGAGGTTTTTGAGGTTTGGCCTCTGAATCTCTCTTAATGTGGATCTCAGATTAACAGTTAATCCTCAATTAATCCTTAGATTTACTTACGTCTGTCACCTTTGCTGACTGTGACCAGAACTTTAAATTAAAGGTGTTCATCCCTGGTTTTATCCACAAGGATGAGCATTAGACATCAGCAAAAATGATTGTAAATGAGAAGCCTCAGCTTCTGGAGTCTGCAATGAGTTGGTTTTGTGAGGGAATTGGCAATTTTGGAATCATAAAACCTGTCCAACAGTAGATGTGAATTAATAGAATTCCACTGAAAACAATGTAGTAAAGATACTTTGTAATATTTGAGGGTCTAGAAACCTAGATGTGAATGTTTGCCTTTTGAATAAGAAGAATTAAAGAGATAAATAGTTAAATATTTTCATATTTATAGATGTGTGTGCATGAAGATATAGACAGATCAAAACAGATTGGAGAAGCAAGTGTATATTCACACTATTAGAAAATAGCTAGAAGACAGTGTTTCAACATCCTGTCTTTTTTGATTCATACTTCCAACACCAAGCCATACCCTCAGTAAAAGTAAAAAAGAAAAAAGAAAATATTGTCTCATAAAGCCATTACTTTAAAATCTATCAATAAGTTCAAAAAGAGCAGCTTTGAACCATGCTGCTTTGGTTTTTCTTTCATCAGGCATTGAGGAAACTGTCAAAACAAATAAGCATTACACTTTTATAAAATACATAATTACACAATGAGTGCTTGCACACACCCTAACCCAATACAGTATTCACATGGCCCTTCTTCAGAAAGGATATAAAAAGCTGATAAATACAGGGGGAAAAAACCCACCAGCATCATTCTACAACTGAAACAAAACCCCCTCTTTGCCTCCCCAGACATTTCAAAACGGCTGAGAATAAAAAGTTCTCTCTGCACAGCGTGGTGCCTTCCTGCAGTGAACAGCCCCGCTGACAAGAATTCCCCCTAGGATTTCTTGCAGCAGCCTCAAGGCATCTCAGTTGCCCTGAAACAGCCAGCAAAGAGGCTGTGTTCGTCTGTGCACATCCTCACTGGGGAGCCCGGGGTGGTCCAGCATCCCCAGCCAGCTGGGATTAGCATCCCTTCTGCACACACTGTCAGTGCCCTTGCTGGGAGTCACTATTGCTGCTATTTCAGGCTATGACAATGTGAATATCAAGCCCATCCTGAAGAGGGTTCCTGCTGTCTGTCCCACCCA